>JAODJU010000041.1:1260895-1273180 GCA_026776725.1 Gnathonemus echidnorhynchus
AAAATAAGGTCTATTTAGCCCAGACTACCTTAAATCTGGCAAGTTATCTGGCTAAGCAAGTAATCCTGCTTTGTGAACCAGGCCCCAGGAGCCTGTAGTTAAGTACACACAAGGCTAACAAGACACGATGCAGGACAGATGAGAACAATACCCAAACAACCAATCAATGAAAGCACAGGATGATGAGCAGCAGGTGGGGCTAATCAACAAAACTAGGGCGTTTATCAGACATCAAAACTAGGAGACAAACCAGACACTAGTATTATAATGCAAAACAAATCAACACAGAACAAAAAGGTACAAAACAAAAACCAGAACAGAACAGAAGAAGGGCAAACCGATGACAGAGAAACAAATAGAAAGTAATAAACACTGGGGAAACAGAAAAAAACAATAAATATAAAATAACAGATAAGGTTGGCAGCTAGCCAGCTTTGGAGCCCTGACCATTGGGTTAACAGACTGCACCACATGCTCAACCAACTGTGCTATGCAGTAGGCTGGGAAACACAAAAAGTACATTAGGGACTATCACAAAGACAGAGGAGGGAACAGGATGGCCAGCAACACCTGCTGGCTAAGCAGGGAACAGTCATGAAGGGCAGGGATGGACGGGCGCTGACCCTGACAACAAATCAGATTTTTCAGGGCTCAAGACTTGTAAGAACGTATCAGTTTGTTCAGGGCTCGGGACATGTAAGAACAAATCAGATTGCTCAGGGCTCAGGATTGTTCATTGCCTGTGGTGAGGCTCCAGTCTGATCAAACTACATCTGACCCTAACTTTCTCTCTCTCTCTTTCTCTCTCTCTCTCTCTCCATCGATCTCTTTCTCATCGCCTCCAACTGGTACAGCAGACAACCTTGGCATTGAGTTTATGGGTAAGTCACCAATCATGTTAAAAATGACCCCGTCTGTATGTATATCTGCATACACATGAGTCTCTCCTTGTGTGTCCATATGTGATGTTTGGAGCCCATATATCTATCTACCTTCCAGCTGTTTCCCTGCCTGGAGTGTATTCCAAGCAGGATGCCAGTCCAACGCAAGACACACACATACACACGCACACACACATACACACACAACACGGGGAGAGCATGCAAATTCCACGGACACACAGGAGAGGCAGGCTTTGAACCCACACAACACGGGGAGAGCATGTAAACTCCACGGGCACACAGCAGAGGTGGGCTTCAAACCCACACAACATGGGTAGAGCATGAAAACTCCATACACACAGCAGAGGCGGGATTCAAACTCACACAACACAGGCAGAGCATGAAAACTCCACACACACAGCAGAAGTGGGATTCAAACCCACACAAAACAAAGAGAGCTTGCAAACTCCTTACATACACAGTGGATTCAAACCCAATGAGCTGCTGTGCTCATCAGAACTCATGCATCATGGGTATTATTACGTATTTATTTGAATATTATTTGCGAGACAGGAATATATAATGATTGAAAAGCACTATAAAGTGTATGATATGGTGTTGGTGCATGTTAAGGTCAGCATGCCACACATGGAAGGATCCACAGAGACAGCACACTTCCCAGGGAAGACAGCGTGATTAATTTAATATGACTCCCTCTGAGTCTTTCCATCGCATCCCTGTCTCTTAAATGTGAAGTGACTTTAATGAGTATATCAAAAATTAAACTCAAATTAAACAGACTTTTTGAGCACAAGAAGTAATTTGCGCTGCCAAAGCACTTGAAGCGAGGCACACATTCCACACGAGATACGTAACGCCTGTTTTATTACAAAACAAATAAATAAATGATTAAAGTTAATGATAAGGAGTGAGTTGTGAGCTCACTCTATGTGGCGGAACATAGCTCCTCGCTTGTTGCTATGGCAACAGAGAGCGGAGCAGCAGGAGTTCTGCTGGAGATCAGTAAGCAGCAGATGCCCTCCTTCCTGACCGAGCGAGGTCACCCCAGCATGATAGCCCCGAGCTCCGCGCGCGTGTGCGTGTAGCCCTGTGTCTGTACATGTATGTGTACCTCTGCGTGTTGGTATGCAAGCATTTTTATGTTTTCTGCACATGAACAAGGTTTTAATGAGGAGAGGAAGAGAAAGGATGGGGCACCCAGCAAGGGTTTATTTCCAGGTCTCCACTCAAAAGTCACTCTGCGGCCCCCCGACCCCCCCCCCCCGTCCGATGTTTCAAAAACAAAATAAATAGCTAGTGAGTGGTTCCTAAAGAGCGTAGCTGGCTGGCTGGATAGCAGAACATGCTGCTTCAGCACCTCCTAAATAAGGAACGCCTTTATTTAATACTTGGTGTAAACCTCGGGGGCCCACAGAAACACGCCGTTTTACTGGTGGGGTGCATCATCCGTGGGTTTTGCCCCCATTCCTCCAGCCCCAGGTGTCTTTATTTTTTACTGGAGTGACTGGGATTGGGGAAAGCCTGTCAAGACTTTGGGGTCACCAGCAGAAGTATGTTTGGGTGCCCCAGTCAGTTATAACAGGGTTTCTCAAACCAGGCCTCAGGGACTACCCTGGCAACTGGGGGAGAGCAAAAATGTGGACCGTCTGGTAGCCCCCGAGGACTGGGTTGAGAAACCCTGATTTATAACATTCTACTGATTCTTTCTCATCAGGACAACTCAGTTTGTTGGGTTACATAAATACACATCACATGATGGTTCTCCTCACTATACCTGCTGCCTCTGTCCCCATGTCCCTGTGTATTGTGTCCTCAGCATGGCCCCATCCTCCTGACAGCCTGCAGCAAGGTAGTGTGAAGGCCGTGGTATGACTCGGTCTGGCTCTTCTTGTTCCCTGTGTTGGTTTCCTCTGAGACACTGAGGGCCTTTCCTGAGGGAAATAAAGCAGATGGATCCCATGCTGTGGTGCTGGGGTGTGGGGGGGGCACCGCTCAGCGCTCTCATGCCGCCGGGTCAGGACACGTCCCGTGCGGAATCCGGAACATTCCCCTGGTACTATGGTGTGGGGAGGCAGCCCTGGTCAGCGCTATCACACCGCCGGCTCAGGGCATGTCCTGTGCGGATTCCGGAACGTTCCCCCAGTACTGTGGAGTGGGGAGGGAGCACCGCTCAGCGGTCTCATGCCGCCAGCTCGGGGCACCTCCCCTGTGGATTCCGGAATGTTCCACTGGTGCTGTGGTGTGAGGAAAGAGCACCACTCAGAGTTCTTAGGCCGCCAGCTTAGGGCACTTCCCGTGCGGATTCTGGAACATTCCACCAATACTGTGGTGTGGGGATGCAGCACTGTTCAGCAGTCTCACTCCGCCAGCTCGGGTCATGTCCCGTGCAGATTTCAGAACGTTCCACCAGTGCTGTGGACAGCGCTCTCACGCTGTCGGCCTGGGGAACGTCCCATACGGATTCTGGAACATTCCACCGGCGTTGTCTAAGTGGCAGTGGCCGGTGCACAAAGCTGTCTCTATGTGGCCCCAGCTTAGGGCTCCGCGCCTCTCCCTAGCCACATTCCACAGTCCTTGTGTTGCTGCATTTTTCCCTTAAAATGATTTTCATACTTTATCATTCCTGCCTGGCTTTTTCTCCCATACACACCCCAAAATCAGCTGTCGGGAAACTGACCCAACCTGCGTCTTCCTAACCTTGAACATCTAGGCAAATATTTAGTAGATTTTTGCCCTGATCTTTTTACAGTCTCGCTCTGCTATTTTCCTGTACTGGAGTAATTCCTCTTCATAGTCTAACAGTTCCTTAACTAGCCCATAGTCTGACTGCATAACCCCCCCACTACTGCCAAAGCAGTATGTTCTGCACAACCTAAATACTTAAAAATTCTGAAACTGAAACATTCCCCATGTTCTAGTAGTGTCTGGCTGTCCATCTGGGGGGGGGAGGGGGTCCATTTCCTGCTGCCCTCCAGTAAAGTAAAGTAAATCTCCAAAAATAATAGTTTAATTAAGTTTCTGCATGGATCTTTGTACCATGCCAAGTGTGAAGGAGGGGGGGGTGTGGTAAAAGAGATGGTGGTGGGGGCAGTAAGCAGGATAAGAGCTGCATCAGTAACGGGTCACAGTGTGAGGCTGGGCTGGAGAAAGCACCATCACCCCCCTACCCGCGTCAGCATTGGTGCCGATAAGCCTTTGTGCTCACAAAGACTAGATAAGTGGGACAGAGCACTTACACGCGACGGCCTGTCATCTCTGCACAGGCGGGCAGCCGCGGCTGCGCTTTTATCACCACAGTGACAGCACACGTCACCGATGGACAGGCAATTCCCATGTGAGGTGGAAGACTGGCAACTAACCTGTCCCTTGCCACTCCCGAAGGGGGTGTGGTCATAATAAAGGGGAATCAGTGGAAGAGGCTGACAGCTTCATACTGTTGGGGCGTGGCCTGTGAGTTAATAGACCAAACACAACTCTGATACGCTAACAAAGCTATGATACACTAACAAAACTCCTTCACACTAACACAGCTATGATACGCCAGCACAGCTCCCTCACAGTAACACAGCTTCCTCACACTAAAACAGCTCTGATATTCTAACACAGCTTCCTCACACTAAAACAGCTCTGATATTCTAACACAGCTCCGTCACACTAACACAGCTCTGATATGCTAACACAGCTCCCTCACACTAACACAGCTATGATACGCTAGCACAGCTCCCTCACAGTAACACAGCTCTGCTACGCTAACACAGCTTCATAGGACTGGAGGAGCTTGGGATTCGCCAGGAAGCACAAGCCCAGCCACTGCACCTGTCCCCAGGAAGCCTGCAGCAGGCAGCAAGCATCACCAGGGCTTTTCCTTAAGCATGTGTGTGTGCTGTTTAAAGTCAGCGATAAAACGCATTTAGCCTGACACAGCTGGGTGGAAAAGATTTAGGGGGGTATTAGTAGTAAATGAAGAGACAGTTATTAACTGGAGTGTGATTTGGCAGTCCTGAACACGGCTCAGGTATTAAGCACACATTAATTTAAACCACACCTCTGCGAGCTTTGGGGGAGAGTGGCTATGCAGCACAGAGATAAGGTAGGCAAGTAGACGGGAGGTCAGGAAGCAGGAAGGTGGGAGGCAGGCGGGCAGTTGGGAAGCAGGTGAGCGGGAAGTGGGCGGGTGGTTGGGAAGTGGGGAGGGGGCTGGGGAAGCGTGCAGGCAGGAAGCAGGCGGGCAGTTGGGAAGCGGGTGAGCAGGAAGAGAGTGGGTGGTTCGGGAAGCAGGCAGGAAGTGGGTGGGTGGGTGTGAAGCTCATGGGCGGTCGGGAAGCGGACAGGCGGTCGGGAAGCGGACAGGCGGTCGGAAAGCAGGTGAGCAGGAAGCAGGTGGGTATCTTGAAGTGGGCAGGCAGGAAATGGGTAAGAGGGAAACGGGTGAGCAGGCAGGAAGCAGGTGGGTGGTTGGGAAGCAAGCAAGCTGAAAGAGGGCAGGCGGTAAGGAAGCGGGTGAGCAGGAAGCAGGCGGGTGGTCAGGAAGTGGGCAGGTAGGAAGTGGGCAGGTGATCGGGAAGCAGGTAAGAAGAAAGTAGACTGGTGGCCTGGATTCAAAGCAAAATCATTCCACCTTATTCAGTGCTTTTGATTGATAGAGTGCAGGGGGTGAAGGATGCTGAAAGGTGGGCGGGGGTAACTGTTCTGTGAGAGGTTTACGAGCTGACATGCATCTTGAAATGGCCATCATTTAATCGAACATTATGTTCCACAGGCATCCAGAATTATAATTCTAATGGTGCAGATGTGCTTGTTGTCCTGGGTGCTGTCATGGGATGGCATGGTCCAATGCAGAACCCTACAAGTTCTGTGGGGCCATGAAGCAGAAGCATCTTCTCTAGCAAGCAAACAAATTTCAGAGAGCAGACTGAGCCTGGGGGTGATTTAAAGGCTGGTGGCCGTATGTCCTCTCAGCGTCCCTCTCTGTCTGTCCTCGTCCCCAACAGAGAGCAAGGAAATGTACAAGAGGCAGGTGCTTTCCATCTCCTGCATCACGGCGGGAATCAGCCTCCTGGGAACATTCTGCATCGCCCTCTACTGCCGCAACAAGTGAGTGAGGGCTCCACCTAGAGGCCTGGGGGGGTTATTTAACGCTCGAGTGAAGCTTGTTAGGAGGTTTTAAACCTCTGTGTGAAGAGGTTTGTGGATTTCACAAAGTTCCTGAATGCCAGCGTGTGCTTAAAGTTTCTGCACTTCTTGCTTCTCTAGGCCTTATCCTGTGAGTTAGAGTCAGGTTTTTGCATATTGCGTTGTAATTTTCACTGGATATATCTGGGTCTACAATGCAGAGGTGTTCCAGGATTTGACCCAATGACTCAATTTGTTGCTGCGGCTCCTCCCCTCTCCAGGCGGCGCAGTGAGAAGCTTCAGGCCCACCTGAAGGAGTGTCGCAGCCTGAAGTGCTACAGCTCCTCGGGGCTTCTGCCCAAATCCAGCCTGAGGCCTCAGTGCGGCCTGCACCTGCAGAGCGTGAGTACACGGCCCGGAAAGTTCCCCTACCCATGCTGGCCCCTGACAGCCCCCGGAAATCTCATGCAGCACATTTCCACGTGTGTGTGTGTTTTAAGGTGCAGCTGCCCTTTCAGTGTTTTCAGCATTTATTCTAGCTCAGAAGCTTGCGGGAGTGCCACTTAGGCATACTGACATTTAGCAGGGCCTGCTTCATGGTGGCTCTCTGCTCCGTCGTCAGGTAGGCAGTGTGGCTAAAGCAAAGTGGTTACAGGCAACTGTTCAGGTGGACAGACCTGAGGGTGTGCAGACCATCCCCCGAGCAGCAGCGATCAGCCACAGACCACGAGCCTGTGTGGGGCTCAGGGGCTTTGGATGCTCTCTCTTATCAAATGGTCATTGGTTCATATCCCAGGACGGACAGAGTGATGTCACCCAATTACCCCAGAGACTAGCTGACCTTGTTTTCTCAAAAAACATATAAAAGAAATATTTCAAGTAACTTAGGCCCAAAGTCTGTAAGGGCTGCACAGTGGCCAGATAGAGCTTCTCACTTAATAACTCGCTAATTGGATGTAGCTGTGCGCAGTGAGATTGGGTCCAGCTGCCTTTAAATATATATGTTTTTTGAATCCCTGAAATGTCCCTGAGTGTAAATAATGCAACTCGTGAAGCACGGCTAAATCATGAATTCTTTATGTCTGAATCATGTCAGCAGGCACGTCGAAAATTATTAACTATCGCTTGATCACGATGCAACGTAAACAAAAAGATTAAAAGTATCTGCATTCCTATTCAGATTTTTCATACTTTCATATTGCCAATGTTTTGGAAGCCAGAGAAAAACAGTGCATGCATCTTTGTGCGACTCCCAGGAGTGGTACGTGGTTTTCAGACGGACATTGGCAGACCTCTGTCCCTCTTCCTGCCTGGAGTCCCACAAATATCAGACACAACCTACCTGCATGACGGACACCTGGGAGTGCTCCTGGGTAGTTGCCATGGGAACGCGGGCGTCAGACTCAGCAGCCATCTTCCTATCGGTCTCCCTGTTTCCTGACTGTTGTTTCAATGGGCATGCGTGTTCACACTCATTCACACATGTGCACTCTCCATCACACATAAATACTGCAGTTGTGTCCGGTGGAGGAGAGCCTGGAGGAGAGGAAAACGAAACTCGTGCCCATACACCCCCCGCCCCCGCCCAAGGCAGAACTGGGTTGGAATTCAATCTTTTAACACCAGCCCTATGGCACCCCCCATCTGCAGAGAGGGAAACGCAAGCATGATGTGGCATCAAACACGTAAAGGGAACTATGGCATGAATTTAGATGTGTGATGTTCTGAGAATGTAGCGAGCGGGGAGAATGCGGCCTCAGAGCTTAAGCCTTAGCGCATAGCACGTAGCACATAGCGCGTAGCATGTAGCACCGCAGGCTCTGCCTGCACCGCGGCGGCGGCTCTTTGTTTTCCCGCTATCTTCCTGACCCTTGCCACTGTGCTGGTTACTGTATTTTAGCTTCTGGGCTTTTTTTCTCAATCTGATTCCATGCGTCGGAGCTGGCGGCAGCGAGATAAAGCCATTAGCGCCATGTCTATCGGATTAGCACGCTCTGAGAGGGGGGTGGGTCCTTGGAGAGGGGGGCCGCCCACCTGCGTGAGCCGCCGGCCGGTCGCTGGCCAGACCTCCCTGGAGGAAAGGCTGGCTAATGCACGGCCAGGCCGGCCTGCGGGGGACCCCGTCAGATGGCGCTGAGCTCGGCCGGGCTCTCCGTGCGGGCGGCACCATCACTGTGACGTGGCCTGCCTCCATAGAGCTTGCGGGATCCTCCCTGAGCCCAGCGGCCTGGTGATCTCACTCCCGCCATCTGCCTTGGCATCTGATTGGTCAGCTTGCTGTGTAGGTTCCAATGCCTGTTAAGGGCTGCAGCGGAGGACACATTTTATTCGGTTAAAAACTCGCAGATGGACTCGACCTCTCTGGATCTGTAGCTGTGGTGATGCTGGTAGTCACAGAGACTGTGGATCAGATTGACCAGACATTGCCTGGGAAAGAAGAGCAGCAGGGAGCTGGGGGCCTATTAGGGGTCCCACTTGGCCACATTCTGGGGCCTTTTTAAGGGTCTGTGAAGGACCCCGCTGGGCCTCTCGGACCCCTGGCAGCCCTGCTTGCTGACCATCAGCTGAGGATGCCCTCACCTCCGACGTCAGGACACAGACAGATAAGAAGGGGGCTGATAGATGGAAACAGGTAGGGCCGGCTGCCCTTGGTGCATGGCGGGTCAGGGAGCTGCGGCCTCAGTGCCAACCGAAATCTGGCTGAGCAAAGAGCATGCAGCAGCTTCTGGCTATGCACCTAAGCAAATAACATCGTGGTGCTTCGGAAATCAACATGTTCATGGAGTCTGAAGGATGGAAAGGCGACGGGGCCGCGGATTGGCCGTCTCTTCTGCATCAGCGAGTCCCGTTCTATCAAACGCGTGTAGGCCTGACCTGATTAGTCAGACATGAATGTTCAGGGATGAGCAGGTGGCATGGGGGGGTTTCCCTTGAGGACAAAAGGACAGAAGTAATGATCTGCACACAGGGACAGTCCTCCCTGAGAAGAAAAACACCCCCCTCACTTCACACTGCCTTGTTTTACGTTTTAAGTGTTTCATGCCACTGTGTTCCTGTGTATGAATGACGGATGACAAGCAAGTGACAGTGACAGGGACACAACCCATTGAGGGACACCCCCAGAGCGGTGATGTCCCCGATTTTGTGTCTGGCCATCCTCCTGTTTCACTGGGGTGGAGAGTCAGGTCATCTATACCGCTGTGCTGTGCTGCGATTCCCTCATTATGCCACCGCTGACCGTGGATACAGGTTGGGAATACAGAGTCTTGTCCGCTCATTTCTGATTATTCTTAAACACTGAAAAGACGAATTATGGTAATGATCCCTTTTTATAGAAAAATCAAAGAAATTCTTTAAGAATCCATTAATGTAATCACGTCTGGGACTAATTCTTGACTTCTGTCGGAGTGCCGTTCCAGGCATCGGGGAATGTAAGCGGAACACATCTCATTTAATCCGTGGTTTAAACGCAGGGTCTAATTAAAATCACCGTATATCCAACAGCTGCCGCACTGCAGCGCCCTCTGCACGGGAACACGGCACGCACACGCGTGTGCTGTGGAAACACGTTAACGCTCATCTGCAGCTGGATTAGACGGCCAATTAGCCCGAGAGAGCGGTGGCAGGTGCCGCCAGACGGCGTTCTGCCGCCATCCCGGCGCGCTCCCTCCATATGGATCAGATAACAGACACGGAGCGGAAGCACAGTCACTGACCAGCCCCATGCCCACTCTGCACCCGTGATGGGAATATAAAGGGGCTGGCATTTGCACTGTGCTAAGTGTGAGCTTGGTAGCTGCTACGCAGAAAGAGCTTTGCGATACGGTGCCTGACGGGGAGTGCCGTCCTGGGAGCTGGCCGCCTCTGCGTATGGTACCCCAACAGCCCCCTGCCTCGTGACTGTTGCCAGAGGGTGGGGGGGGATTCCCGGTGGGGAGATGCAAGTACCGACTCTTCCTTTGTTTCCTTCCACAGTATGGAAAAGGTAATGGGTCCTCCACTCCATACGGGGTCGCCATTCGCAAAGTGGGCATCCCGCAGAGCTGCGCCGTGCCTGCCGCCCGTCCCAGAGTCCCGCCCCCCGGGAAGCACCACAGGTACGAGCCTCTCGTCACATTTCCATCAGGGCTGCACACAAACACAGCCAGGAAGCATTTCGTGCCACGGAAAGTTAATCATTTCTCCGGATTTACTCAGAAACCGAAGCACACAATGCTAAAGCTGGGGGCAACAGCTTGTTTTATAACCATAATGCATTATAAGAACTGAGGTGGTCTTAAGTATGTGACTCTCAAATGGAATTAAATCCTTGCTGCTTTCCATGCGATTTTTTTTTTGTTGAGGGCATGAAATTCAGAATCAAATTAAACATTATGGAACTTCTTTGTTACTGGGGCTATTTTAGCAGGATGATCTAATCACCCCCCGCATCTTCACTGCCTCCTCCCCCGCCCAGCTTCCTGCTAACACTGTGTGGAGCTGACAGGGGCCTATAAAGCCCCACCCCCCCCCACTGCACACAGAGGGTCACAGGCCCTTTGCTTTGTCCAGGAAGCTATAAAACATGCTGTGATGCACTAGACTATTTCAGGCAATGGGTGAACACTGGAAGGTCACAGGTTCAAGACCCTAGACGGCCCCTCTTTACTACTGGTGAGAAAAATGGCAGCAAGGTGTCCAAGGGTAAAGAGGGAATTGCTGCAGCAGTCCCATAAGTATTTTACATGGAGCCACTGGCAGTGCGGGTTATAAAAGGCGGGCTGTAACTCGCTTCCTGAGTTCTCATTGGTGGGTGTGGATGTCATGTAATCATACAGTTGGAGGGTCCTGCTCTAACTCAGTCAGTTAGATTCACATTAATTTCCACGGCCCGAACAGCACTAGGACTCTGGGTGGCCATGCGGTCTGTCCAGCGGGGGGGGTGTGGGGGGGCCAGGCTGGGTCTAGCCGCCATGTCTGGGAAGGGAGCTGCCCGCCTGTGGGTGGGACAGGGGCCCCCAACGCCTGTCCATCAGGGTAATGTCACATCTAAGCAGGCGGTCAGCCTGAGCTGGGAATGAGGAAATGTCTGTTGTGTAGCGCTCCTGCCCTACCCTGTCCGTGTGTGTGTGTGTGTGTATCAGTGTGCCTGCGTTTCATGTGTCGGTCTGTCTGTGCATGTGTGTTTGTCTATGTTTGCCCTTGTTTCTATGTGTCTGTGTGCATGCGTGTGTGTATGTATGCGTGTGCCTCTGTGTGCATGTGTTTCATGTGTCTGTCTGTCTGTCTGTGTCTATGTTTGTCCGAGTCTCTGTGCATGCGTGTGTGTATGTATGTGTAATGTGTGTGTGTCTAAGTGCATGCATGTCTGTATGTATGTGTGTCTGTGTGCATGTGTGAGTGTATGTATGGGTCTGTGTCATGTGTCTGTCTGCCTGTGTGTGTCTATGTTTGTCCATGTCTGTGTGTGTGTGTCTCTCTGTATATGTGTCTGTGTGTGGGTAGGTGCCCCCCCTACCTCCCATCAGGCTGAAGGGAGGATGTTGCCATGGAGACAGAGGAAGGTGTAGTGCATGATGCTGGTCACGACCTCTCACTCAGCACCATGTCTCCAGTGGGAGGCGTGAACGTGTAGCTGAACTCCATGGGAAACTGTCCCTTTGGGGAACCTGAGCATCACTCCCCCCACCCCCCATTTCAGCCTCTGATTGCCCTCTTCTGCTCTAAATCAGCATTCCCTGCCTCTCCCACAGCCCCAGCCAGCGAGCACGCCTCGCCCGGCCCCACCGGACCCCACCCACTCCACGGGGACGCCTCAATCCCATTGGTGGCTGCAGGGACTCTGGACCCATCTACCAGCACCTGCAGGAGGCCCAGTCCTCAGATAGGGAGGCGGAGCCTTTACAAGAGTGAGTCACAGGGGGGAGGGGGGGTTCACAGTTTTTGATGCTTTATTTTTCAGGTTCCTCCTCCTCCTCCTCGTCTTTAACCGCTGTGTGACCCCCCATCCCTCGATTCCAAGTGAGGACATAAAGCAGCCCACCCACACAAGGAAACAGTCTTGTTTTATTTAAGCTAATTCACATAAGGGAGAGTCACCCGTTATCAGTGTTTTATTTAAGCTGATTCACATGAGGGAGAGTCACCCATTATCCGTGTTTTATTTAAGCTGATTCACATGAGGGAGAGTCACCCGTTATCCGTGTTTTATTTATGCTGATTCACATGAGGGAGAGTCACCCGTTATCCGTGTTTTATTTAAGCTGATTCACATGAGGGAGAGTCACCCGTT
>JAODJU010000041.1:1280019-1298837 GCA_026776725.1 Gnathonemus echidnorhynchus
CATCAGCTTCAGTTATATATATATTAGTTATAGACGATGCTGGATTAGTAATAAGAACTGGTAAGTTACTAATGTCCCTATCACTATCACTATCACTATCACTGTGCTATGTTGTTGTGGTGTGTGTCAGTACTATCACTGTGCTATGTAGCTGTGGTGTGTGTCAGTACTATCACTGTGCTATGTAGACGTGGTGTGTGTCAGTACTATCACTGTGCTATGTAGTTGTGGTGTGTGAGTACCATCTCTTTGCTACATAGCTGTGTGTTAGTACCACCTTTGTTCAATGTAATTATGGTACATTTTTTTCCATATGAGTTCAGATGCCACACAGGGTTTTTATTAATACTTTTCTGAATGTGTTTACCCATCTGGATGCCAAGCCCATCACAAGGCACTCACTCACTCACTCACTCACTCACTCATTCACTCACTCACTCACTCATTAAGCAAAGCCACTCTGCCTCCCAGTTCACAATTTACCGATTAATGCAGCTGGAGATTTTCCCAGAGAGACTGAGGTTAAGAACCTTCATTTGACTGCCCTCCCCCAGCAGTCACTCCCCAGAAGGGCGGCGAAAGCTGAGCCGCGCTTTTACCGTGAGAGCACTCCTTCCGCCCTGAGTCAATGCAGCTTCCCGCACTCTGCGCTCTGGGCCGCAGTGACATCATGGGTCTGTTACAGTGACTCCTCTCCCCTTACGTGGGCATGAGTGTCAAAGCCCGAGCCAGAACTCAAATAACTGCTTTCAATTAAAGTCAAATCAATAGAGCTCACACATTCCTGCAGTTTGCCTTTCAAATATGTCCATATAATATAATAAACACTCATACCGGCAGTAATCATTCACAGAAGTATCAAAAACAATTTATTCAGTCATGAGAAGAAAAGGCTGCGGTTTTAAGCATTTAGAGCATCTGCGGTGCAGCAAAGAGCTGCTGTGCAGACGTGGCTTCTGGGAAAGTCTTTGTTGCACAACCCCAGGTTACCTGGGACACATTCCTGTCGGTCACACCTTTGAGCCCCCCTTAGAACTGGCTGCACTGGCAGCGATCGACAAAGGAAATGCCCCCACGCCGCGGTGTTGAGAGAGGTCTTTGATGCAGAGAGGCTCTCCCCGCCAGTGCTGGGAGGCGGCAGGGTCACCTCGGCGATTGATGTTGCCGGTTCCAGGATCTCTTTTACCACTTAACGCCCACAGTGGCAGGAATGGCTGTTCTGGGAAGAGACAGTACAGCGATGAGCTTTTATCTCAATGGCAACACGGTGCTGTCATGTTATATACTGGATTCTGGCTGGATGTGGCTGGAGCAGAATGAAGGTTGGACGGGACTGGGGAGGTCAGGGGGTGTGCTGCCCACAGTGGGAATGGTGGGTGGAGTCTATCTCCAGAGAAGCAAGCAGTGAATGGATATCACACTGTGCAGCACGGTACAACCATGGTAAAAGACGCTAGCAGACGCAGTAGATTTATTTGTTGGGTCTCAGTTGCTCATGAGTGTGCAGTATGGCTCTCAGGACATTCAGCAGAAGTGTGTTTACCCACAATCCTCTCTGATTCCCGCTCTTGTATGAGGAATTCATTTTGTATGAATGTAATGAGGAAAGCAAGTGGCGGCCAATGGGTTTGTTGCACATCAGGCTATCTTCAGCTATCTTCAGCTATTTCCTGCAAACATACATGCACCACCTTGTTCTGGGTTCACTTTGCTATTACCTGAGGCAGTATGTCATTCCTGTGAGAAAACACCAGCAGGTGGAGGGAATGATTGTCCTTCAAAAAAAGCCCCCCGTGGAATGGTGACTGTGCACGTTGCATGTAGAGGATGTCAAAAACAGAAGTGACGACGGCACAATAAGCAGCGGACAGCTTTAGCACGAATCACATTCCGCCATGCAAATGAGCTGCCGATGATGTCACATTAGCAGGCATGAGACGGCTGTACTGAGGCTGGCTCGCTCTTAGAGGCGTTTCGGCAGCTGTGATTTCAGGATGGAAGGAGCAAGAGAAAGCAGGACATAAAAGGCGAGCTGCCCCCCCGCACTGCGGGCGTACGGACGGCCAGCGAAACCTCCTTCATTATCACTGCCATTACTCCATCCTAGTGATACAGCCTCTGATACTGTGTCAATGACATAAGAATGTGGAGGACAGAAAATGCTAATGCTGTTGATTAAATTTAACATTTATCTCATAATGGGGGGCGGCACTGTGGTGCAGTGGTTAGCGCTGTCGCCTCAAGCATCTGTGTCCCAGTCTCCACCAGGGTTCTATGTGTGTGGAGTTTGCATGTTCTCCCCATGTCCTTGTGGGGTTTCCTCTGGATACTCCACTCCCCCCCAGGCCCCCCATGACTTTGAATAGGGTTAGCAGTTACAGAAGATGGATGGATGGATGGATGGATGGATTTAGCTCATTACCTGATGATTTTATCCAAAAGACTTGCTATTCTCATGCAGTTCTGAAATTTTTTTCTACGTGGAGCAGTTCATGGTGAGACAGCTGCCACTGGATTGCAGCTTGGTGTGCTGGGTGACCGCAGTACCTGCTGTGGGACTGAGCCGTACGTTGTCTTAGGGGTCTTTAGGGACAGAATTACACTTAAACCACCAGATAACAGTCCTTTACTCACACAGACAGCGGCTTTCTGGGGAGGAAAGCTGAAATGATAGAGGTTTACATCAAATCACATCAAATTAAGAATAAAGCAGCTAAGTGGGTAATCCACGGCTAAGTGGGCAATATAGTCCCATGCAAATGGTTTTTAAGAGACGGAAACGCTTATTAAGGTATGTAATGATATTTCTCTGGCAATCCCAGGAGGGCAACCATCAACCAGCATCACAGGCTGTTTGGGAGACTAATGTGGATAATAAGGTTTCAAGCAGCAATTGAATGTTCTTGTTTTTAGTTTATTTTTCCTTTGTCAAATGCTATGGAAAGACCAGGCGTAGTGCAGGATATGCGGCACAGGCTATAGGCAAACTGTGCAGGCTATACAGGACATCACACAGGCTGTATAGGAAACTACACAGGCTGCACAGGAAACCATACAGGCTGTACAGGAAACCACCCAGGCTGTGTAGGAAACCAGAAGGAGTGTACAGGATACTGCTCACGCTGAAAAGGAAACCAGATAGACTGTACAGGAAACTACACAGGCTGCATAGGAAACCACACAGACTGCACAGGAAATCTCACTGGCTGTACAAGAAACCAAACAGGCTGCACAGGAAACCAAACAGGCTGCATAGGAAACTGCCACAGGAAACCACTGTACCGGAAATGTCACTAATAATAATAATAATAATAATAATAATAATAATCATCATCATCATCATTATAATCATCATTATAATAATAAATTATTATTATAATGATAATAATCATCCTTATTTGTTTATTTATTTATTTGTCTTGTTTTATTCAAAGGCGCCTTTCAAAGCACTCAAGGACTCCTTACAAAAAACAATCCACACTATATGAATGCATACTTCTGCACATATATAAATACATTAAAAATTACTGTAATCAAATACATTAAAAGCTACCTAAATAAAGTTAAAAATTTAAATGAATAAGCAAGTTTATAACGATGAGTTTTGAGGCAAGATTTGAATTCAATTCAATTAATTTTTATATAGCGCCTTTCACAACAGAGTCATCCCAAAGTCCTTCACATGGTGTTGTGATACATTAAACATCATTAGAGAGAGTAATACAGAACGGAAAAAAGGAAGGAAAGAAACTGAATAAAGAAAGCCAGAAGACAACAGATGAAAGGAACCAAAAACTCCCAAGTAAGGAGAAAAAAAGCCTCGGTGGTCCAAGGTCAACTGGCTGCCCAACCGCCCTGGGAATACTAACATTACTGAAAACAGAAAAGAGTGGATATGCTTGCGAAAAGGTAGGTATAAGCTGTGTTTAAGTATGAACACAAAGTTCATCAATGAGTCTGTTATTCATGTTGTCCTGTGAATGTAGAGAAATTGTCAATACTACGAATATCAAGGGGGAGTGAGCACTAGCTGCACAGGAAAATGCACAGGAAACCACACAGGCTGCACAGGAAACTGCACAGGCTATATGGGTATCTAAGTCCAAAAGCACAAGTGAGCAGAGCTGTAACAATGGAAGGAGAGACCTTGCTAATCACAGTCCATGAATACCTCATGTGAGAAAGGCCCCCCGTTTGCGGGGCTTACATTTGCTGTGACTCGGCATTATCGTGCTGCTGGTGACATCGGCGCCAGGGGGGAAGTCCCCAGAGGAAGCTCAGATAACATTTACAGCCGCTAGTGGCTGCTGACTGAGCACCCCCCGCCTCCCCCCCACTGCCCTTATCTGCTTATATATTTTATTGGCGTGACGGTCCATCAAACGGCACCGTTACCCCAGGTGAACCCCTGTTCTCAGGAAGCACAAGCATGCGTCGCCAAATACTGCAGTCATGCATCATCGCAACGGTCGGCACGTTCTGCTTAGAATGCAGAATGCACCTAGGAATGTACCATTTGTTCAGCATGGAGGGGATCTTTCAGCAGCAGTTTGGGGGGGGGGGGCATAATGAGGGAATATTTCTTTTTAACATTGGAGGGAGAGGCACCAATGAACACAATTTGCTTTGAGTATTTGTTTGTGTGTGGAGGATCACTCAGCTTGGGACCCTAGGAAGGACCATGCAAATAAGTGTGCTTTTATCATGCAGTCCTTCACGCTGACTCCCCACCTCGCCAGTAGGGAGCACTGCTGAGCTGCAGTGTCCTGATTTGGCACGGTGAACGTTCAGCTGAGTAAAATGGGAGCTTCTGGGCATGTGCAGATGGAAAGCAGCTCCATTCCTTACGGGCGGAATCACTTCAAAGCTGGAAAGATCCTTCCAGCTGCTGAATATAGGCACTGGGGAGCGTTTAGATGAGAAGTGAAGATCAGGTCTCGGCTGCCTTCTTTAGTGCCAGCTTTCCTTCACACCTCTTTGATGAATGCTGACCTTTAAACCGTCGCATGTTGGCACCATGTGCAAAGGCTCTGGCGCAGGGGACACGATCACAGCCATGTTTGCTGGGTTTCTACTGGATGTGAAAGGCAAAACTGACAGCGGCTTCCGTGCCATTACTCACGTTCCATGATGTTCTCGTGTGGGGGGTCATAGGGGGCCCTGGGCTGTAGGTTTGAGACCCCATCCCTGCTGAGTGTAGCTGAAATGTCCCCACAATATGGTAAAAACTTGTTATTTTGACATTGTGGACGCCATCTTTTCAGTCCTTAGAAGGGGAAACTCAGTTTTATAAAACTCTGACACTGCAAACAAAAAATAAAAATGCCAAAAGTCTTGTATTTTGTTTGATTAGTTATTGTTAAGGGTTAGGGTTAGGGTTAGGTGGTGCAGTGGTTAGGTCACGGGTTGCCTCATACATCAGGCTTCAGGAGTGCATGCATGTGTGAGTGACTGGTGTGTGATTGTGCCCTGCGATGGGTTGGCACCCCATCCTGGGTTGTTCCCTGCCTTGTGCCCGCAGCCTCCAGGATAGGCTCCAGACCCCCCGTGACCCTGAATAGGACCAGCGGTTTCAGAAAATGGATGGATATTTATGTTTATGGTTAAGGTTAAGGCTGGGTAGAGGTTAGGATTAGGGTTATGCCCATAGAAATGAATGGAGAGTCCCCATAAATATATGAATATAAATGTGTGTGTGTCTTCCAATGGTCCTGTAGCTTTCTGAAATTAACTCTCCATGAAAACAATGGTGGGCAGCTTCCCCAGGGCCATCGTGCGGCTGCTCGCTGCCACCCCCTGCATTTTATTTGTATGGTCTGATTGGATTAGTGAGCTGTTTGTGAGAATGATGTATTCACCCTCTTTATTTTCAGTTCATTATAATGCTCAGTAATATTGTCCATCCATCCAGTTCCAGTAACTGGTTCTCCAGTTCAGAGCTGTGGTCGGCACCATTGAGATATTATTACATGTATTATTTTAAAGGCATTAAAAATGCATTAACTATGTCAGCAAGTTCAAACTGAGGTAAAATGCAGTTCAGATGTCAGAGAAATAAATGAGGCAGCTTCCAGCTCATGATTCAGTCACTTGCTGGGTGTGCAGCCTCACTGTCTCATCTCAACTTCCAGTCTGCGCTCTGCTCTAGGCCATGAGATCCAATTCAATTGATTTTTATATAGTGCCTTTCACAACACCCCAAGGCGTTTGACTAGAGTGTGTGGCAATCCATGACTACATCGTTTGCAAAAAAGGGAAGAGGGAAAGAAAGGAAGTCAGAAGACAGTGGAGGAGAAGAACCAAAAGCCAAACTATACACTGTTAGTGTGTTACAGAGGCAGCGCTGGGAACTGCATCCGCATTACCGATTTATATACTTTTATATGCCGATAATTAGAGTCACAGCATGGTCAGTGTGTTACAGAGGCAGGGCCTGAAACCAAATCCGCATTACAGATTTATATACTTTTATATGCCGATAATTAGAGTCACAGCATGGTCAGTGTGTTACAGAGGCAGGGCCTGGAACCGTGTCCGCATTACAGCTTTATGTACTTTTATATGCCGATAATTAGAGTCACAGCATGGTCAGTGTGTTACAGAGGCAGGGCCTGAAACCAAATCCGCATTACAGATTTATGTACTTTTATATGCCGATAATTAGAGTCACAGCATGGTCAGTGTGTTACAGAGGCAGGGCCTGGAACTGCGTCCGCATTACAGATTTATGTACTTTTATATGCCGATAATTAGAGTCACAGCATGGTCAGCATTTCTGATGCTCGTAAGCCTTACTCTGACTTTCTAGTCTAACACAAAGGGAGTCTGCCATAGCTCCTGGCCTGCTGGCCATGTGATTTGGATTCTTGCCTTTTTTGTTGGACATGGGAGCTGATTGCCTCTAAAATTCAAATTGCAGCTGGATTTCACTGCATTCCAGCTGCTGTCTCGATTTCCCCACTCAGGTTCCCCTGCTGCTGTCACTGCCCCTCTTTTAGCTTGTATGTAATCAGCCTTAACTGAGGGTTCTGGAGCAGGATAACTGGGCCACGGCCTTGCCCCCCCCACCAGTCCCTCTTTAGAAATGTTGCAACAGAAACATTCCTGCCTATACGTTCCTTGGGGGAGAGCTGAGATTTCCCTCCAGGTCTAGAAATATAGAGAGGGCTGTTTATTTAATCCTACAAGTGATATTTCAGATTTAATTACCTCTAAAATTGCTCTTGAATAACAGGGATATTTTTGTCTGTTTATCTTTCATTTTTTTTCCTTTAGGTGGCATGTGTTAAAGCTCTGTATCTGCAATGGGATGGGTGTTGATTCAGAGCCCATGGTCTGCAGAGTGATGTCACTGTTGGCCCCCTGATTAAGGCCTGTAACCCCAATAGCTCTACGGACAGCTGACGCTGCTTTTGATAAATGCGTCTGCTAAATAAATGAAATGTAATTTTTAATTTTAGCAGCGGTGGCAATACTCTCTCGCTCCTTCGACCAGCCTCTGCTGGGACAGATCTTTCATAAATGTTGATAAAAATAGTATAAAAATGGACACGTGCTTTGCATTCAAGTGGCCGCGTGGGCCTGGGCTACAGTCAAGCTCCTACTGGGTTCTAGTTCTTACAGCTCACGTTGGACTTTGAGGAACATTCCTGAGCCCTGGGGGAGGCTGAATGTCTGGCCAGGCCCCCAGAGGCCTGCTGCTGGGATGGTTGTTCCTGAACCCGCCTTGAGGATGCCCTCTCCTCTCTTCCTCTCTCCACTGTTGCCACACTGGCATTCCGCGGCACTAATCCCTCTTGTGTCTGTCTGTGATTTCCTTACCTTAATTGTTTATTAATTGCCCTGGGATGGCCGTGCTAGAGGTGGGACACACCGCACCACAGCTCTCTGCTGCCACTCTTCCAGTGGAGATCCAGAGCGCGGCCAGCCCAGCTGTGTAAATGGGCAGTCAGCGTGAGGGGCTTTGCGAGAAAGCAGCAGGTAAGGAGCAAACTAGGAATTACGCCGGAAACTAGCAGCGGAGCGGGCGGCTTAATCCCGGGGTCGACGCGGCCCCATGCATCATCAGGCATTTCTGGTGGGAGGGAGGGGTGTGACAGAACAAAGCCAATAAGCAGAGGGCTGGCCGTACACTGACACTGGCTGCGGGAGCTGATCGCCAGCCACACACACAGTGACACAAAGGCACATATAGGATACAGACAAACAGACACACACACGCTTTCAGTCACACATACACAGTCACACAAACACACAGGCTCTCTCTGTCAAACAAACACAGCACTCAAGCAGAGAGTTCCTATAGGTTGCTGCTGACTCCCCGTAATATTTATGAAACATAAGCAGTAACTGCTTTTCCTCTGGGCAGTCTCTCTGTTAAACTGTCATACACTGAACACTACAGTTATTTTAAGCAGTCTCTCTGTTAGACTGTCACACATTAGATGCTGCATTTCCTCTGGGTCATCTCTCTTTTAGACTGTCACACATTTAACACTGCAGTTATTCTGAGTGGTCTCTCTGTTAGACTGTCACACATTGGACACTGCATTTTCGCTGGGCAGTCTCGCTGTTAGACTGTCATACACGGAACACTGCAGTCCCTCTGGATGGTCTCTCTGTTAGACTATCACACATTGAACACTGCAGTTCCTCTGGGCGGTCTCTATGTTAGACTGTCACACATTGAACACTGCATTTCCTCTGGTCATTCTCTCTGTTAGACTGTCAAACACTGAACACTGGATTTCCTCTGGGTGGTCTCTCCCCTAGGCATCACATACATATGTGTGGCCACCGGAGAGTTTCTCTGCCCCTCGTACCATTTTAATGCCAGCAGTGAAATGAGGTCAGGGTTGGGCAGATATAGTGAGCACATGCTGTTGTCAGGCAGCTCAAACCCCAGTGACTACTAAGAGGATGACATTAGCTCATTATCATCCTTACAAGAGAGAAAGGAGCAATTAAACTCATCAGCATGCAAAGCCTTTGGAGTAGGAGGGCATCATTAATCACACGCTATTGTGCTGGGCCAAAACATCCAATCAAGTTGCCGTCTTCTAAACTCACAACATAGCAGTACATGCGGTGATATCACAGAGAGGTGGGACCAGGCTGAACTGTGAGCCATGCCCTCCATACTGGCTAAAGGGCTGAAATGGCAACAGAGTGGAGGGGGCTGTGAGTCAGTGGGTAGGCCTCTGCATTTGTGATCGGGTGGTTGACAGTTCAAATCTCATCCTTGGCAGAGTAGTCACATTGTTATTTGGTTTTTGAGCCAACGTCCCAAAATGCTCCAGGGGTGCCAGATGGACTGCTGACCCAGTGCTCAGACCTCAAGCTTCACTCTCATGTATGATTTCAGGAGATGGACCCCCCCTCTCTTGCTCGACATTCATTCTGGCTGCCAGAACCTCTCCTGTGATGCTGATTGGAGTGACGGCTTGGGGCCCCGGTCTCCTGGACGACAATGCAGCAGTTGGTCCCCAAAGTGTCACCTCTATGCCCGAGAAAGTGGTATGAACCATATTGCATGGAACGCCTCCTCTGGTGAGCCAGTGCAACTGTTACCGGGACCGTCCCCTCGCTTAAAGCATGTAATCATCTCAGGGAAGTCACACACTGTAGAACATGCCAGAAAACAACAAGCTAAATATCAGTACTTTCCTGAAAAAGGCCAAATAACAGTAAAGAAAAAATAATGGCAGTGACCGAAAGCAGACTTTCCTTCTGAAGAGTGGAGGGCACTCCCCCTAGTGGCAGACTGTGGTCAGTCTTCTGCTTTTCTGAAGTTCACTGTTACATAAACAGAAAGCTGCCTGTATTCCGCCTGCTCTTCTCTGTCCCTGTTTTCTGTAATAAAGATGGAGGACAGGCAGCCCAATAGACCCAATAGCTCATTAATGTCCATCAAACTTCATTAATGAGACGTTTTGATGAAATAATTGAGAGAAATTAAGATGGATCTGGGAGACTGTGGATGTTTGCTAGTCGAAATACACCTTTTTAGTTTTAGTTAAATTTTTGAAAGATTGGATATCATTACCGAAATTTAGCACATTTATGAACCAGAGATAAACTAAATGAAAATGTCAATAAAATCACCTGTACTAACATTGGTATGATCTGCATTTATTTAGCAGATGCTTTTACCCAAAGCGACGTCCATTTATGAGAAAGCAAAGTCAATTGGGGGTTAAGGGCTTCGCTCAGGGGCCAAACAGCGATATTACTCTGTGAGGGTTATGGGCCTCACTCAGGGGCCCAATGGCGACATCACTCTGTGGGGGTTAAGGGCTTTGCTCAGGGGCCCAATGGTGATATCACTCTGCCAAGCCTGGGATTTGACCACCTGATCACAGACATAGCATCCCAACCCCCTGAGCAAACACTCAGGCCCAATTTTGCTAGAATGCAAAGATAAAGGGATTATATAGTTAATCTGTTACACTTTGTGCTTCATTCAATGACAAGATTTGTAAACTGCACAAACAGAATGACGACATTCATATATATCACACGTTAAAAAAAATAAAAAATACACGGAAGTGGAACAGAAATTCCCAAAGAGTGAATCCCAAGCAGGACCCTTGTGGTTTAGCATTAGCTTAGAGGCGTAATGTCACAGGGCTCAGGAAGGGCAGAGCCAGACTTGCTGCTCCCACCCCAAGGGTGTGCACTTCAATTCAGCCCCAGCCATTTGGTTCTGTGAGACTGAGGTGCCATGAGTGTCTTTCAGCTACAGCCCATGGACATACACAGCCATGTGCCCTGCAATGAAAAAGCACAAAATTCTAGGTGTACCACATCATTCTAGGTGTACCACACTGTAGTAGCTGTATCATGCCATTCTAGGTGTACCACAATGTTGTATGTGTACTACACTTTTGTAAGTGTATTGTGCCGTTCTATGTGTCTCACAGTATCATATATCACATCATGTACAATGAACAGGCACACCATTCTCGGTGTATCACACTGTTATAGGTGTACCTCACAGGTCTAGCTGTACTTTCCCATTTTAGGTGTACCACACTGTTCTAGGTGTACCACACTGTTCTAGGTGTTCCCTTGCCATTCTAAGTGTATCACACTGTTGTAAGTATACTATGCTATTCTAAGTGTACCACACTTGTAGGTGTACCACCCTATTCTAGATGCACCATACTGTTGTAGGTGCACACTGTCATTCTAGGTGTATCACACTGTTGTAGGTGTACCACCCTATTCTAGATGCACCATACTGTTGTAGGTGCACCATGTCATTCTAGGTGTACCATACTGTTGTAGGTGCACCATGTCATTCTAGGTGTACCATACTGTTGTAGGTGTACCATACCATGTGTTTATCTCGATCCATAGCAGGCTATGGACTACTGCCACCCTAATTGGATAAGTGGCTATTAAAAATGGATGGATAGGCTTATAAAGAAATATGGTGACAAGGTCATGTAATTTCTGAAATACAGTGGCTGTACAGTACTGCACCACGGTACATTAAACCCGGAGCGATGTGCAGGGATCACAGCTGGGCTCCAAAACAAACGCTGTCATAAAGCAAAGGGGAGAGACCAAAGTACAACTGTCAACTGTGGTTGGGGTGGGATTCCGCATGTCTCTTCATCAGAGCCAAAAACAGCCACAGTAATCTTAGGCCCTTTGAATATAATTGTCATGTGTAGATGCAGCATTAAAATGCCTCACTTTTATGTGAATACTCCATTTGAGCTTTCCTGGTGTTAGATACAGCTGAATTATGCTGAACCCTGAACCCATAGGCGATGAACGGTACCCAAGCTCAGGGCTGCAGATTCCAGCCTGAAACCCACTGGACCTCAGCTTGGCCGTACGGCACCTCATGGACTCAGAAGTGTCTCCAGAATCATGGATCATAATCTGGCCGCCCAAGAATCTCAACACTGCACAAAAAGCTAAACTTATGAAGGCCAGTGTGAAGCATTCTTCTGTTAACAGTGAAGAGGAGACCTGTTTTCGTCTCAAAAGCTACTTAAGAGTGATGTTTAAACATGAATGACGTCAGATTTCAGGCTCCAGTACTCACAGGGCTGTGGTTAAGTCCATCTGATTAATTCCCCCCCTCCACCACCCCATCCCCCCAAGGGCTTGTTTACTCTGTAATATCACTTTGCATTGGTAGAATGACGTCCTAAAGTCTCTCATAATTGCCCTAACAAACACTGCTCTGCTCTGCCTTTTAACAGTGTGGATAAGATGTGTGTTAGGTGACTGAAATGTAAATGCAGGCTCTCTCTGCTGGGCTGATTATCCTCAACCTCACGCCTTAATTAAAGCCAGAGACGCTGCTTTAGATGCTGCCGCATTATCTGATATCTGGGAAGCCTTTAAAAGCCACCTGTTTGCCCCTGGATCTAGCAGATGTTGTCGGAGTCCAGACCCAGCAGACGTCTTTACTTTAATGCTTTACTGCTTCACAATTAACTCACTCTAAGAACTTCTTTCCTCAGTGATGCCAAAAGGATGTAAATGGTTGTATTTTCACATATTGCCGTTAAATGCAGAGGAAGCTGCAATCAGCAGGAAGACTTCTGCACATGTCGTATACTTTCCTGAATTAGCAGGGGATCAAGGAATTTTTTTCTTTTTTCCGAGTACCGAGCAAAGTCTCTCCCTTAATGATTCCCCAGTAAGATCCAATAACAAAATAAAGATTGTCATAGTACCTGGAATGATTTATTACTGTAAGTGGCCACAATCCATCTTTCCAGGTATGTATTTTTACATCTGCTTATCACATGTTGCCAAGCAACACATAGCTTGTATTTTTGGCAAGTTGGTAAAATATATGAGCTCATTATGATGGAGCTGACCGAAGACCTGTATTACTTATCCAGCCGTGTGGCTGTCTTCCATCAAGTGCGGCGTGATGCAACACAAGTGCCGTCGTCATGATTAGCAAACACTAAGATTCACCAAAGGAAAAATCTAATGACCTTTTGTTTTGCTCCCTTAAGACATCGAAAGACTCCTCTGCATATATTTTTGTCTTTTGGAAAAACACACTTGGACAATTCAATTGTCTGCAGACTCCACTTACTGAACTTATATAAAATAACATGCTGAAAATGGAAGGGGAAAAAAAAACAGTGAAGCTCTATCGATTGGAGGCTGACAAACTCATCGTGTCACAGCAGAGAAGAGTGCTTTAAGCATGTAGAGAAAAGCGATTGAAATAATCCCAGGGGAATCAGAACTCCAAATGCCAACAGCAGAGACCTCTGAACACGGCGAGTCTGCAGCAAGCCCCCGGGGGCCACCAGGGTCTCCATGGCAACATCAACTCGCAAGGCAGCGCCGCTCGTGCCTTGATGAGACTGTTGATGACTTTAATCATTCATTTGTTTATCTCTGCACATGCAGACGGCCCTCTTCCCACATGCCGGTGACTCCTGTCAGCAGTTCTGCAGCGGTGGAAAAATAGAAACGTAGAGGGGCAACGATTGGCTGGTATTTTGGCTGAAACTTTCTGCAATTAGGTGAATGTGCTGATGGCTTCAAAGGTAGTAATCAGCAGAAATATCAAAGCACGGCATCATTAGACCGTTTTGGATGTCGTTTATTTCAAATCGTCATCTGCAGAGGTGAAAGGGAATTCGCTCACTGTCTCTCCGAATCAGAGGTCACATTATTCTTAAAGCAGACTATTTACCTTGAAAGACGAATGAAAAAATAATGCTTGGCTGCCTGGTTCACGGTTCAAGGATGTATCAGTCTAAAGGAGAACGTAATTGAAAGCTTGTTTAGTTTGCAATAATGAGAGAAGCATTACAAAGACAGATAGAAGGAGAGAGAGAGACTGAGATAGCTAGCAATGTGACTTAAGAAAGCAATGTTCTAGAATGGATTCCAGAAAGGCCACTTCAACAGACTGACTTCACCCTGGAATCCAAAAACACACTTAGGCAGGAACTGGAGGTGCTGCTGGAGAGAAGCTTCTGAGATGCTGATCTACTCAAATCACACATTGCATGGCGCCCCTGAGGTTTGGACCCCGTCAGTATTAAATAAAACGTTACTTAGATGACAAAGCAGCATCTAACCAGCTAGGTTCCCCTAACCAGCCAGCTTCTGACTCTACTCACTAGCTGTTTGTTTAGTTTTTATTTATTTTTTGAAACATCAATGAGGAGCAGGGGGGGCAGAGGGGACAGGACTGAAGTGGCCCCCTTGGTACCAAGAGGAGATGGTGCTGAAGACAGAGTGGGACTTGCACAGAGCGCTGCAGATTCCTACTCACAAAGCACGTGTTTCTGTCTGCGGATGAAGAGCCACCCAACCCCCGGAAAGCAGACATTGTGATGCAAATGTGACTCTTGATTCATGAGGCATAATTTTTAAATTTCTGCACTGAAGCAACCATAAATCAGTTTAACCTCTATATAAATTGCCCACTTTACAATTTGAAACATGTTTGTTGCGTCTGTAAGGTTAATTCAGAAGCCGGAAAAATGGGACAACTTATTAAAGAGACATGCCTGTTATTCAGAAACGTGGAAGCTTTTCAGTACAGGGCCACTTCCTGCTATAGGATTACTTTATTATTCAACAGCCATGCTGTGCTGTCCTCTAAGAGGCGGGGGTGCTGTCTCTTAGACAAGCTTTCCAGTGAGACGCGTACTGCCCTCTGAGGGACGTGCTGTCCTCTAAGAGGTAGGGGTCTGTCTCTAAGAGACACACTGTTCTGTAAAAGACAAGCTTTCCAGTGAGACGCGTACTGCCCTCTGAGGAACATGCTGCCCTCTAAGAGGTGGTGGTGCTGTCTCTAAGAAACACACTGCTCTGTAAGAGATGAGCTTTCCAGTGAGACACATACTGCCCTCTGAAGGACGTACTGTCCTCTAAGAGGTGGTGGTGCTGTCTCTAAGAGACACACTGTTCTGTAAGAAACGAGCTTTCCAGTGAGCCTCGTACTGCCCTCTGAGGAACGTGCTGTTCTCTAAGAGACATGCTGTCCCACGTCAGAAGTTACAACTTACAATTTTTGTACTTACCCCATTGTCTAAGCGATATGCTGTACTGAGTCATAACCAATTTATTGCTCACACACAGAGTAGTTTAATCCTTTGGGTTTGTACTGAGCCCACAGACTAGAGCCCTGCTTTTAAAGTAGTGAGCCTCTGCTGACCATACCTGGAGCTCTACCTTCCCGTGCCTGCAATGAGGATGACATCCAGGGCTAGATGGCTGTACAGAACATGATGTCTTTAGATCCACACTGGGTTCACTGGTTCTGCAGGGGAACCAGTGGTCAGTGAGAGGTCGCACTGCCGGACAGTTCTGAAGCCCGTTAGAATTGGGCTGGGTCGGCCTTAATGCAGGGACTTGTTCCCGCAGAAAAACCTTGGCGCGCCATGAGGTCACTCCCCCAGTGTGATGGCGAATAGCTTCTCGTCATGTTCCTGATGCCTAGCATGCTGTGAGCTGTGAGCCAGCCTGGACCCGGAGAGGCGAGGAATGCGGCAGGGCCTCGCTGCTCGCTGCTGCTACGCTCACTGGACAGCTCCGCTTTAATGAGGAACATCGGCCTCATTCAATATTTACCAAGAGTGACAGAGGAGCTGTGCGATCGGCATACATTAGCCAAGATTAAAGCAAATGTTAGGCCTGCTGGTTTCTTCATCCAATCTCTTATTCCCTTCTTTTTCTCTTAAATTATTCCATCCCTTTCTTTTTTCTATCCAGTCCATCTCTGAGCAGTTTTTCTCTTGTTTCATTTTCTCTTGGTAATTTGCAATCAGTTTATATTTATTGTGTAAATCACATGATCTCCACGTTCCAGTGTCTGATTGGCTGCTTCAGCCACTGTCTATCCTTCAGTGAATCATATGATGAAACCCCTCAATCACCACATGTCTGATTGGCTGTTTCACCCACCTTTGCTCTTTCTGTTCATACGCCATGAACCTTTACCTGCATCTGAGCTTCCCTTGTTTTCAGCACGGTAGTCTAAACCCGTTACTTTCTTTGCTCGTTTCTTAATTTACAACACCCACACACTACTTTATGAAGGGCTTTTTCTCCCATAGATGCTATTCTTTGTGTCCTCTCCTCCTTTGTCATCTTCCTCTTCCCACTTTTTTTTTTACTTTTTCCTGCTGGATACGTGTTGGAAAAACATAAATACACATACACATGTATGCCTACACAGTCTTCTGCATGCACGGCACACTCTTACTCTTTCACATATGCTGGCATTGATTTACTCTCTCTCTCTCTCTCTCTCTCTCTCACACACACACACAGAAACAGTCCCCGATGAAGCGATACAGCATTGTTATGCCAATCTTTCCTGGAGCCCTGTTTCACACAAGCAGTCGAGAACAGCCTGGAATGGAAGCCAGCAGGTTGGCTCAATCCATCTTTACGTCTGCCAGCGAATGGGAGGTGTCAGGAAGGGGAAATGGGATTTCAGGTGAAAATACCACCCGTCAGGCTTCCCCCAGTCACACGGGAAAAATGTCCAAAGTAGGGCTGCAGATTTGGTTTTTGCTTTTGGTTTTGAAGTGAAAAATCTGTCACTATTAAAGAGGCAGCAGCACCACAATTGTTGTGATTAATTTGTGTGCCGGCTCAGTATTCCTGGCTCTTCCCTCCGCCAAGATCCAAGCGGATTATCACCTCCCATGGATATGCTGAAGTCGCAGGAGCAGCAAAGCCATGGAACATTCCTCAGGGTCTTGAGGAAAACAGCTGAAAAGTCCACAGCTGAAAGGTGACACTGAAATCCAGCAATGCTAAGAAGCCCAACCCTGGACGCAACTGCTCCCTGGTTTATGCTTATGAAAGAAGGAGGGCCAGTCAGCCTCGTTCTGAAGGGGCCGCCAGTCAGCCTCGTTCTGAAGGGCCCGTCAGTCAGCCTCGTTCTGAAGGAGGGCCAGTCAGCCTCGTTCTGAAGGGCCCGTCAGTCAGCCTCGTTCTGAAGGGCCCGCCAGTCAGCCTCGTTCTGAAGGAGGGCCAGTCAGCCTCATTCTGAAGGAGGGCCAGTCAACCTCGTTCTGAAGGGCCCGTCAGCCTCGTTCTGAAGGAGGGCCAGTCAGTCTTGTTCTGAAGAGCCTGTCAGTCAGCCTCGTTCTGAAGGGTACCATCAGTCAGCCTCGTTCTGAAGGGCCCGTCAGTCAGCCTTGTTCTGAAGGGCCCGCCAGTCAGCCTCGTTCTGAAGGGCCCGTCAGTCAGCCTCGTTCTGAAGGAGGGCCAGTCAGTCTTGTTCTGAAAGAGGGCCAGTCAGCCTCGTTCTGAAGGGCCTGCTGTTACTCCACAACCCATCCACAACACATTTTGGAACTGCGGCCCATCGGGTAAATATGGATCCTTTGTTCTGCCCTTTGGGTTGAAGGTGCCCCAGGCTTTTCTGAGAGCCCTGGGCGAGTTTGCTTGGCAAGTGAGTGCTTTCAAGGGCACAGATTCATTAAAAAGGCAGGAACCCCCAGAGAGTGACCCGCCTTAGCTGGGTGCACTACACCAAGAACTGTGGTCTAATTTTGAAACCTGTTCAGATATTTGATTAAATCTGCATGTCTGCACTGTGGCTAACTGAGCTACAGGGGGAACCCTAGGGGAGCGCTTAGCAGAAGGGGGGGGCCTGCAGATGGGCCATTCTCACGGCAAAATGAGTCGGCTCTGGGTGACTCGACAGGAAAAGGTGGGCCCCCCGGAACAGAAGGGAGGTATAGATACGGGCCCAGCTGCTGCGTAGCGCAACTCTCCTGGGGGGGGGGCATGCAGCTCCCGTCCCTGAGGTCTGACCAGGAATGCGGCGGTGAGATTGGCAGCCAGATTTCCTCCTGAGGGAGCACCAGGCCAGTTTAGGGGAAAGCAACACAGCCCGTGTCTTTGCCTTCAAGATGGTTTTTTAATGCCACAATTTAGCAGTTTTATTGACACATGGAAGAGGAAAAAAAGGTAGCAGGCAACAGTGAAAGTGAGGATTGTAATTAACACGCTAAATACACAGAGAAACCACCTTCTGCTTTGGACATCGGCGCCAGAACCCAAGCACTTGGTCAAAGCCTTCGCGGAGCCGTCCTGCTTGAACCCTGTTTTACCTCTATGTCCAGAATAAGGGCCCCTCTCCTGCCAACAGGAACACTGCCCTCGGAGGGGCTCCTGGAGCTTAGCTCTTTAGGCATGCTAATCACGTTTCAATTAGCCGGCCTCCTTGAAGCTCCACAATAATGCTAAATCCATCTCACGTCCTCTCACTCGCTCATAATGGCTAGAATAAAAAAACGCAGATGCCGCTTCCTGTTTTGCACAAACATTTATTCATTGGGCAATAAAGCGAGGTTATGGGATGGAGGATATGAAATCATTGGGGTTATTGAATTACTGGAGCTGCTGTGGGCGCAGTGAGTGGGAACAGAAGCCAGCACCTTGGCCCTGTGCTCCATGAGGAGCCGTCTGACGCACCCTCTGCCTACCTGTGTTTCTCAGAGGAGACCTTGAAAGCTTTCTGTGCATGTCAGTGCCGGTCAACCTATTAGGCATCATAGGCAGCCACACAGGGCGCCATCTTCTGGGGAGCACTGGTTTACCAGGCAGCCCAAAACCTCACCAAGGGTGCCAGTGGAAAAGCTTACCTAGGGCTGCCACAGACACTGGTCCGTGGCTAAACTCTGAGTCAGAGTGGATGCCAAGAGGTCCAATAAGAACAGCTCAGCTGGGTCCCCGTTAAAAGTATGAGACGGGTTCGAGGAACATTGTAAAATGTGGCAAAATATGGTAAACAATACCAATCAGTCATGTATGGCTTCTTCAAGGCTGTTCATTGCACCCCCCCCCCC
>JAODJU010000041.1:1299937-1313300 GCA_026776725.1 Gnathonemus echidnorhynchus
CACCACCACCAGTGACTCTGAGACAGATATCTAGTTTCAAGAATAATTTTATATGTTTAAAAACATGTTTGTCTGTCCATATATTTATAGATACATCACTCCACATAGTCCACTGATCTCTGCTTATTGTCAGCTAGCAGCTGTTGTTAGAGCAGTTATGGCTAAATTCCACAATCTTGTTGTTCTGCTAACTGTAGTGGTAACAGGACTGTCCACTAGGGGGTGAACATGAGAGTCCCAGCCCTCTGAGAAGCCAGTGGCCGGCATTTCTCTCCTACTGTAGTGTAATGATGTTATCTTCCCTTGGCTGCAGTGCTTAGCGTGGATGTAAATGGCTCCCATAAGCCGCCGAGATGGCGAATCTTATTGATGGGCCACCACGGAGCATGACTGAGGACTTACCGGACGGCCTGTTTGTCAAAGTCGAACACAGCGTGTCTCGTTCATGCTGCCCCTGCTGTCGCTGGCGGGGAACGCAATGCAACTGGACGGATACCGAGTGCTGCGGGAAGAGAGATGGGCTGGAGGGCAGCAAGGGTTTCAGCACCATCTGAGTTATGAAGGCCAAAGAGAACCCAGAAAAATACCCGTAATGGGAGAGAATGAGGGGCAGGTGGAACATATCATCACATCAACCCCATTAACAGCCTGTGTGGTTAGCCTGGTTTCATAGGGGTCACACGGGATTAAGTGGGACGGTCTGGGATGATTACATTAGTATTATTCTCACTGTTAAAATTATTAACGTCTAGTAGTAAGGAAAATAACCATTACTGCTTCTCTTTTGAGTGAACAGGGCACAGCTGGTTTTGAATACATATTTTGTTTTTCTATATTAAAGTTTAACTTTATTCTGAAGTGCACACATTGCTGTTTTGGTTTTTAATTAAGCAGTAGCTAGCCACATTAATTAAATTGCCCAGACAGCAAGGTAATTAAATTCCCGGCTTAGACTCTGTAAAACACTCCTTGACAAGACGACCTGCTCCCGACCGCTGGCCGAGGCGCCGGGAGCCTGCTCCAGCTGCTGCCGTACCCATCGCAGGCTCACTGGGATTCCACAGACGGCGCAGAACCTTGTGGCTGCCCCCTGGAGGCCAAACAGTGCAAGCTGACTGAGCTACTCCCACAAAATGGAGGGTCAGCAGGGTCATTTCGACCCCAGCCATTAGGTCATAAGTCATTCTCACAGGCCGCTCGAAATGCTCGCCGTCTTCCAGATTATGTGCTTATTATAATTTACCTAATCAGAAATTATGATGAACTAGAACTGTAATAAAGGCCCTTGAGGGATAGATGCTGGATTCGTCTCAGCTCATAGGGAATGCAAAGCAGGGAATGACTGCTCTATTCATTCTATAGCTACGCCTCAGCCCCTACTTCAGCATTCTATTCATTCTATATCAGCACTCCCGTCTGCACAAGTGCCGACTTTCATATATTCGACCCAGCAGATGCTGATGGCTCCTTATCTGTTCATTTCCCACCAGGAATATTGGACATAATGTGATAATAGCCATGACCCTGTGCCGGATGAGCAGTATGGAAGATGGATGAACGGATAATGATCATGAAACCCTAGAAATGTAATTATGAATAGTGGTGTGATTAGCTCTGTGCAGAGAGGAGGTTATGCTTGGGGGTGGCAGTGGGGAACAGGTGCAGTTCTTAGCTGTTCCCTTGGCCCCTTTCCAGAGACAGCGGGACTCCTCAGACAGTGACGGGAGGGATCTCCTCGCAGGCCCTCGAACCCAGAGCCCTTGTTAGACTGAGTATCCTACCCCGCTGCCCTGATCGACCTGTCTACGGTACGGCTGCAAGTCTAGTTTCCAGACTTTCAATAAAAACATTGTAATGTAAAAAGAAAAAAAAAATCCATCCAGAAATGAGTTCTATTATTATTTATATTAATAGACAAAATTCCAACTGTTAAATAGCATTATCCAGACATTAAGCCACTGGAACAGAAATATTAGGAAAATGTGTTAGCATTTCAATGTCGCTGCTAACTGTGCAGTGTGCACTGTACACTTCCGGTTTATATGCGTAACATAGCACTGCACCAAGTTTGCTGATCTGAGCATTCCTATCTCCATAAGGGCCCAAAGAGTGATATCGGTTACCGGCCTTCTGTCTAAAAACAAGCTAAAATGCTCAGAAACAGAGAAAGCTACCCCTGTAAATATGGCATGTGTGACATCATCAGTTTTTAGCCACGGATTTCAGGATATACGCTGGATCCACACACAATTCACAGCATTCAATATGTAATATCAAAATAAACGCTCATACAGGCTGTTAGGTTTTCACTTAACATCATAGAGGGATTAGCAACCCTCCATTTTGACAAACCTCTCGGCCACCCAATAACCTGCAGCTCCTTGAAACAGGAAGAAACAAATAGCCCCGAAAAAGATGAGTTCGGCGACAAATCACAAGTCCCACCATATTTTAAAGCTATGCTGCACAACAGCGTCATGCCACTGGTCACTCTTGTGGCGGATAGTAGCCACTCAGCACGGGTGGCTTGGGATGACATTTACAATAAGATACAAAGCCAGGAATGGAAGTAAGCAGAAAAACTACAATTAAACACAGGTAAGGCACTTGTTTTTTTGCTGTTTTCAATACTAGGTAAACTGGAAGTGCCTTGGAAAAAGGTGACTAAACGGAGCAGTCGCTGAGCCGATTCAGATAAGATTTATATTGGTTGTTGTTAACTGGTAAAGTCTTGTAATAATGTGTTTTATAAGGCTTATAACGCCGAGGGGAACTCAGGTCAGCATGTCTGCGAGCGCAAGTTTCTTTACAATTCGAGCTGGTTTATCCATGTAAGTAAAACTTTCAGAAATCGGTTTGTTTGGTTAGCATCTCGTGACTCTCAGGATTTGAACTAGTTTGTGCAAGTTGTTTGGGCATTTCAGGCTTTTCATTTCAGGAAGGTCTGATCGCTTCGACTTTTCTCAAATAGTGGGCAGCGGCTAAGAGTAAATTTTATGTATGACAGTGACCGTGACTGTTAGAAGGATGATGATGGTGGAGATGATGATGACAATGGTGACGCCAATGACACTAATGACACTGATGATGACGATGATGATGATGATGATGACGACGATGATGACACTAATGACACTGATGACGATGATGATGATGATGATGATGACACTAATGACACTGATGATGATGGTGGTGATGATGGTGACGACAATGACACCGATGATGTTGTTGCTGATATCTGTGACATGCACATGGTGCCTCACATGCCTGTCAGCCAGCAGTGTTACGTTACCGCCTCTCACCTCATCTCAGTGTCAGCTGGGGACTGAGGACCATGATATTGCCCCCCGCCCCCCACCAGCCTACTGATGTCCGTGTCTGTCACCATCTTGCTTCATGTACTGCTGCAGAACAATTAAGGTGAGTTCAGCCTAAGCCTTCCGGAAGAATCCCCATTGTAAGCAGCAGGGCTCATGACCAGACTGTGTGCAGATGTGGAAATCAAATGGGGGTTTTGGCATGAGGACACATCAGGCCGGAACGTCTGGGCCAAATCAGGCAATTAAACAGACGACTCGCGCCAAGCAGGAAGGACCCTCTGCTCAGATGCTCAGAAGTGCAGCTGCTCCTTAGAGCCAGGAGCAGGCTAGTAACTCACAAAGCTCTTGGGCAGGGAGGATGGCGGTCTTATCAGGGGTGCACAGGAGGAGCAGTGTGCATGCAAATGGGCATGAATAATGAATGTGTGTGAATAATGTCCTTCATTTCATTTAAAAGAGCCGCCAGAAACCAAGGAGTTTGCAACCAACTCGTTTCAATCCCTAGCGCTAGTTACACCAGCATCTGTCAGGAATCAGACACACACTCATACACACACACACATGCACACACACATTCACACGCACATGCATGCACACATACACACACATGCATGCACACATACACTCACACATGCACACACACACACACACACACCATAAAGGACAGTAAATGATCTTGTGTGTAAAAAGCCTTGTAACCAGGTTCCAAATATTCTGGTTCCAATCCTGGCACTGGCAGCCTGCACCACAGCCAGGATCCTGAATGCAGTCTCTGAAACGTGAGATGTGTGGGCTATGAAGAGGCTGGATCTTCAGGAGGAAGCTGGGCAAAATGCCCACTTAGTCTCTCATTTTCAGCTCCTTTGCTGCCCTCAGTGGTGTCTCCCCACACCTTCCTTTGGTCCTCTCTGGCTCCTGAAATCCTGAAAAATTTATTTAACGACCATTTTTATCCTCAGCGGCAGAGCTGACCTCAGTCTCCCGCGGTTCGTGTTGCCCTGCTTCTTTGCGTATGTATGTTGCCCTGGGCTCCCTCCCTGTGGCGCCCCGTCTGAGGGCACCTCCGTCCTCTTTATACCCCTTTAATGCCATGGTTGGGGTCTCGCCCGCTGCTTAAGCCTTCGCCTTTGGAGCTGTGTTTTTGAAGCACTCAGAAGCTGATCTCCACAACTCTCGCTTTGCTCCTGCTGCCTTGTATCTCATTTCGTTATAATTTCCTCTTAGAAGCTGAAGAGATTTAATTTCAGTGTGTCTTAAGCAAATTAAGTTATAAAATTTAACTGTCTGTCAAATTATGGGCCACAATGCTTAGAGCAACAACATTACGGGCTTCTAAGAGCAACTGGAGAAGGAAGACCTGTGTGTCCCCCAACCCCAACCCCAACCCCACCCCTTGCACTCCAACAGCATCATCCACACTGATCCTGGTTCAGCTGCACAGCCTGCAGCTCCAGCGGCACACATGCTCACACGTACACCCACATGGGGCGACATCCGACATGCTGCCACCCCCCGCCCCCCCGTCCTTCCCTGCTTATCTGTATAAATATGTTTGTTAATATTTCATTACTCTCTCACTGATCTACTCCTTTGTCTGGCAGAGATTACTTATTCCTGCAGTTTCATGTTTCCTCTTTAATATTGCATATTTTTTTTACTAATATTGCCTGGATTTAAAGCAAACAACTTATAAGAGCCTTGGGTCTGCAATTTTAGCAACCAGCACCGCCACACACACATGCACACACACACGCCCACGCGCCCTTTCGCTCGTCCCTGGAAAGATGAGTACCCGCGACAAGGTTTGTTACATTGCCCCCTGGCTGCAGCACGCAGAGGGTGAGCTCCTGCTCGGCAGGATTAGAGATTAGCTGTCATATTTGCCATGAAGGGGACAAGCCAACTTTCAGCAGCTTAAATATGTGCCTACGCAGCAGTGAGAGCATCTTGGAGAGCAGGAGGGAGGACAGACCGGGCAGGACACAGAGGCTGGAAGCCAGGATACGCAGACGAGACAGAGAGGTGCAGAGGTGAAGCAGGCAGGAGGACAGACTGGGCAGGACACAGAGCCAGGAAGCCAGGATACGCAGACGAGGCAGTGAGGCACGCAGGTGAAGCAGGCGGGAGGACAGACTGGGCAGGACACAGAGCCAGGAAGCCAGGATACGCAGACGAGGCAGTGAGGCACGCAGGTGAATTCATGAATATTCAGTCTGATTGGCAGACAGCCTGAGCCTAATTTGTCTCTGATCCATTAAAAGGAAAACCTGCACACAGCACAGAGATCTCTCAGCTTAATATATCCTGAGTGTGACGCAGGGATGCAGGAGCAGGCCGGACCGCCTGAATGAGCACATTTCCGGGAGAGGGACATGCGGACCTTGGAATAGGCAGCTTTCTGAGCTTTTACACGCTGCCAGGGGGTCTCTGTGTACGAGCTTAGAAAAACATCAAGTGAATTATCTGGGCAGAGAGAGAAACAAACACAGACACTCTCTGAGAGAAACACAGTCTCTCTCTCTCTCTCTCTCTCTCTCTCTCTCAGCCTCTCCCTCTTACACACACACACACGCACAGAGCTATCACGCAGTCTGCTCTCCCTGCTGTGTCTGTGCACATTGGGAGGCAGATTCTCCAGACCATAATACTATTACACTGGCACCACAGGGGTTGAAACAGAAAGGATAGAGTCTCTAAGGATGGACAGCTGTGGGCACCATGACAACCAGCGGGAATGTGAGGAGTTAGGTTTTGTGAGGTAAACATGGGCTGCCCCCCCAAGCCCACAGTCCCCCCCCCCCCCCCCCACCAATCTTCCCTATTTATTATCAAAACTCTCATCTCCATTTGGAGGGGAAGCTTTGAGCCCCCCCCCAAAGCATGGCACAGACGCCTTGGCATTATATTCCGCCAGCATAATTACCTTTTTGTTCCACCTCAGTGGCTGTCAGGTTCAAAGGCGCCGTCCTCCATCACGGCACTGCCCGCTTCCTGATGTTTCCTGGACGCCGTGCCGGTTGCGAGCAGCAGGTGGCATGGTGATTAAGGAAGGGGACTCCGCAAGGTTGTGATGGCAAGAAGGAGCGGCTGCTGGAGTTTCTGGCAAACGTGCAGGTGTCTGGAGTACAGGAGTGTTACGGTGAAGGTCGGCACCGGTGCTGAACGTAGTTATAACACCAGTGTGTCACTCTGCACACCCCGTCAATCACACGAGCGTGTGGCACTGATACGAAGTGCAACTGAAAGGTAGTCAGGTGTCCTGGCATTTCGGGGGTGCAGACAGTGCGCTGCTCACTCTCAGAACGTGCCGCTACCCTAGGGGTGTCGTCTCCCCCAAAGTCCCTGCTCCCCTTGGCAGCAGCACGACCCCCAAGCTGTGCCCACAAAAACCCTGGTGACCATTTCTGCTGGAGATCACTATCACCATGGTGAATATGATTCGCACCACCATGATATCCTGTCGGCTCCAAACCGCCATTATACCTCGAAGCTGATTCCCGCACTGTGATCCGACGAGTCCAGAGCCGCCTATCTGGTGGTTCCACCGGTCGTGGCAGCGGGGGGGTATTGCCGCAGAGACAATGGTCTCCAGGGCGACTCGTCTGTTCTTCAGTAGTTTTGGATGGCTTGCGCTGTATAAGCCATTTTTAATGCCAAATTTCTGAAGAAAACTTCAGATGATATTTTCTGTGTCCTCCATTGTACTGACTTTATTGTTTCCCAGAAACTTGGTTGTACTCATTAGCATGCATTGCATCTTGGCCATTGACTCAGTCAGATCTTATGCTGCATTCCATTTGAACTGGGAAGTCAGAATTTAAGTTACCAGTCATAGAAATTTCAGCTCGAACGCCTCCTGAAGTCGCAGTTCTGACTCCCTCTGCAACCCCGACCTCAGAATTCAAGATGGCTGCACCCTTCATTAACAGAAGTGAAAGCTGTACTTCTATGCTGTTTATTAGCACTTATGTCTTATTTTTGTTTATCAACAAACAATGGCTTAAAATGAACCTAGATAGAACTGGTATTGCTAAATGGCTTTCCGACTTTGTACTTGTTGTACTGGAACGCAGGTGTGACGTCATTCCCAGCCCGGACTTCTGGTTTCTGAGGTAAATGGAAAGAAGCATTAATTACACAGGAAATACTGTGATTTACATCATTATTCCAGCCCCATCAAACTCGAAGCGGCCTGCCATCCAGTCCACAGCCACCGCACGGTCTCCTTCCCGAACGCTTCACTCGAAACGGCCTGCCATCCAGTCCACACCCACCGCACGGGTCTCTCTGCTGATTAAAGGATATCATTTGTACTAATTAAAAGCTTGAAACTTGTAGTATAGCAATCGGCCTGCATCCCATGTTACAGGACGATAAATCCAGGACAGTAACTGCGTAAATGAAAGGCAGTTAAAAGTCGGCTCAGCATAAATCCAACTGGGGCTTTGAGGCACAGGACTCTAATCTGAGATCTGTAATCAGATCCAAAGGGTCTCTGCTCACGAAATATTATTTCATCAGCAAATGGGTTTTACTGCTCCTTGCTGACAGATCCTCTAAAGATACAGAAGATCAACACAACTGCTTCAAAAATGAGTGACCTTTCTAAAATTATTGAAACAGAGTAAATACAGCAGCACTGTGCTATGTGAACTTCTAGATTGTCAGCCTGAAGATGAAGTGACAGCTTCAGGTCTCTGTGACAAATTCACGTGAGCTCTGAAAGCATCAGATAAGAGTGACAATGATATTACTGATATCTTCAGGGAAATGACATTTTTAGGTAGCTGTGTCAGTTCCTCCTCAGAATGTCCGCCTCAGGTAGCTGTGTCAGTTCCTCCTCAGAATGTCCGCCTCAGGTAGCTGTGTCAGTTCCTCCTCAGAATGACCGACTCAAGTAGCTGTGTCAGTTCCTCCTCAGAATGTCCGCCTCAGGTAGCTGTGTCAGTTCCTTCTCAGAATGTCTGCCTCAGGTAGCTGTGTCAGTTCCTCCTCAGAATGACTGACTCAGGTAGTTGTGTTAGTTCCTCCTCAGAATGATTGACTCAGGTAGCTGTGTCAGTTCCTCCTCAGAATGACTGACTCAGGTAGCTGTGTCAGTTCCTCCTCAGAATGATCGACTCAGGTAGCTGTGTCATTTCCTCCTCAAAATGTCTGCTTTATGTAGCTGTGACAACTTCATTGCAACTCACAATCTTCAGCTCTTTCCTGTCGTTCTTCATCAAGCTGAAAAATACATACCATCCCTCAACATTCCTGACCAGCAGTACTGCTGTGCACTGGAGGTGGCATCTTGCAAATTAATTTCCTTCTTTATGATGCCACAATAAAATATTCATTTCCCTCTCCTGAGGGAAGCGTTGGCAGTAAAATCAGATGGCCTGGCTTTCCCTAGCGCTTTGCCCCTCAGTGACGTGACGTGGTACTTTATGGCCGTAGGAGGTGCAAGCCCGACAAGTCACTGTGTTGCCAAGCATTTGTGTGGAGGGATGTAACAGCTGCATGCTGTTTCTGCTACAGGCCCCCGCCTCACCCAGCCCCGGAATCTCCCAGCATGCATTGCAGCTAAGAGGCAGGAAGCTCAGGATAAAGGACTAAGCGTCACCAAAAGGAGCGTCCTTCTGCAGTAGGTTTAATAATCAGGGAGAGATGCAGCCGTGTGTTTTATCCTGGTTAATCCATAATTCTAAGCCAGTGACGTAGCTAGTCCACAGTCCATGTATTAGCATGAGCAACATGCCAGGCGAATATGGTACCTCCAGGCTAAAACAACAACCCCAGACCATTAGCTTAGCTTCAGGCTAACCATGTGGGAGCATCACACCATTGCGCCATCTCCAGTCTAGTACTTTAGCTACAGTCTGATCCACAGGGATCTCCAAGGCCAAACCAGCTCTCCTTAGGCAGCACTTTGGATCTTCTTCACAACCAATGAGGAAAGTGCAAGTGAAAAGCTATGTCGGGCACATTGGTCCGGGTCCAGTGTCAGCCATAAATATTGTAAAAATAAATAAATAATTAAATAAATAAAAAGGGAAATGTCTCCATGCTCTGGAAACCAGCACGATAACGATGACTGGCGGTAATGAATGTTTGCCTCAGGTGCATCAGAGAGGGCACCATCTGCACCGAGCAGTAATTTAGTAGGAGAACACAAAAATGATCGCAATCATTTCTCCTGAACATCACGGGGCATCAGACGCTATGTGAAATAATTAATTTAGTCCCAATAAATATGCATATAGGAGTCAAGACAGCGACTGTAGTGGTCGGCAAGCCACAGACACGCTCAGACACGCTGCAGACACGCTCAGACGCGCTCAGACGGCGGGGGATTCACGGACACACGCTTCCTGCATATTCATTTACTTACCCATGCGGCTGCTGAGCTCCCCAATCAATTTCAGCTCTGCCGCGTTTGTCAGTGTGAGGCTTTTTTGCCTGGCCATTTTTCACAGGTGGAAGTGGATGGGAAATTGTGTGAATCGCAGAGATCAGAAGGAACTGTGAGTCCAGGACATGCTGTTCAGGACTGCTAGTATCTAAATTACACTTAGTCTGTCTGAAGAGGTGAATGTGTGCCTTATCCAGTGCGTACCCTGCCTTATCCAGTGCGTACCCTGCCTTATCCGGTGCGTACCCTGCCTTATCCAGTGCATGTCTGCCTTATCCAGTGAGTACCCTGTTATATCATATGTTTACCTTGCACTGTTCAGCTCTGTATCTGTATCTAGCCTGTACATTTAATTTATGTAAGTCTGGATAACTTATGTATAATATTGGCAATGTATGTCAAATTTATATATGTGTAACTTACATATAATGTATGTCATGTATGTTTAATTTAAGTATATATGTATAATTCGTGTATAATGTACGTAACATATGTCCAATCTATGCATATTCCTTCCTTCTGCCTCCCCTCTCTCCTTACGTCTAGAGGGTCCCGGTGAAGCCACAATTCACTTTTCATTTACATGTGCCTTTTTATTGTTAATAACAATAAAAATTGAATCTAATTGAATTGATATCCAGTGAGTATGCTGTCTTATCCAGTGCCTACCCTATCATATCCAGAGTGTGCCCTGTCTTATCCAGTGCCAACCCTGTCATATCCAGTGAGTACCCTGTCTTATCCAGTGCCTACAATATCATATTCAGAGCGTGCCCTGTCTTATCCAGTGCCTTCCCTGTCATATCCAGTGAGTACCCTGTCTTACCCAGTGCCTACCCTGTCATATCCAGTGAGTACCCTGTCTTACCCAGTGCCTACCCTGTCATATCCAGAGCATGCCCCGTCTTATCCAGTCTGCCCTACCTATTCCAGCACACAGAAAGCCTTCTCTCTTTTGTGGAATTGTATCTGCTTCACAGTAGGGAGTTCAGCTGGACTGCAGGGCGGCATGGTAAGGTGCCCATTCAGGAACATTAATGCAGGTTTGGTGTCTCCCTGTAGAATGACCTGAAAGTAGCCCTAACTGGTGAGCGGCTGGCTCTCTGTGCTCCGGGGCCGAAGGAGTCTGTCTGGTCACGATCATTACATCCCCTTCCTGACCGTGGGCACAGTGCAGTGTGGCGCAGGATCAGAGCTTATATCCCCGGAATGGAAGGTCGCAGCTCGTCGTCTGAGCCTCAGCGGAGCAGAGGGTTGTGTGAAGGTATGAGTGCATTGACCAGCTACTGGCTGGAGCTTCTGCAGCCTCCAATTCGACTATGCTGTGCTCCCCACGACTCTCATGTCCCAGCCAGGGCGTCAGGCGCCACGTTAATCAATCCTCAGCAGCTCACCGCGCTCTGCTCCATCCTGAATGCTCAATACCGCACACTGCTCTGATCTCCCTAGAGGGGAGCAGCTGTGCAGGAACCAGGCGGCGTCTGTAACTATCCAGGTGATACATGTCCAAGGCCACTCCCAGATGGAGAGCAATCAGAAGTCATTGGAACAGAAGGTACATAAGATGTCCCTGAAGCCCCTAGGTCTGCAGACATTCTTAGGGTGTATATCTACCTTCCCTCACCGGACCTCTGTATCCTCTGCATACATTCTTATTGTTTGCTCTAGACTACAAGTGGTGGTGGGGGGAGGGTCCCCAATGATATAAATCATGGGACAAATAGTGTGTTTTCACAGCATTTTATAGCCCTGTGGAATACCAGGGGTTGGAGATCCCTACTTTAGTCTGATGTTTGTTAGATATTCTACTGCTCAGTCAGGCCTAATCCAACAGATCATGCTCACCAAAAAGGCCCCAGAGCACCAATGCCAGTCAGTGTGAACATCTGAGTAACATCACTGCAACATCACACCAACGTCACTGCAGGATAAAATCAATATCACTGAAAAGCTAAAGCAATGTTACAGCAATATCACTGCAAAATCAAAGCCAATGTCACAGCCACATCAAAGCAACATCACTGCAACATCCATGCAACGTCACCACAACTCAAAAATAACATCACTGCAAACCACTGCAATATCATAGTAACATCAAAGCCAATGTCACAGCAACATCAAAACAATGTTACAGCAACATCATTGCAATGTCACTGCAATGTCATTGCAACATCAAAGCAACATCACAGCAATATCAAAGCCAATGTAACTAGCCTCACAGCGTCACAGAAATGTTACAGAAACATTAAAGTAAGGTTGGGGTAACATCATAATAATGTTGCCGCAATGTCACAGCAGTGTCAGTGAGACATTCCTGCCCTGTCACTGCAGCATTCCCACACTCTGACAGGGGATTCAGCTCCAAGTCCTGCGGTAAGTTACTTAGTAAGCCTCATGAGGATGCTTCGGCAAGCTCCGGCCATCACTGCATGGCTCGTATCCATGGAAACCAGCTGTCACTCCACACAACCATATGGGTTGGGAGGGTAGGAGGTCCTTGAAGATCCAGCTGGTGGCTCCTTTTTCCTGGTTATGTGTACTGGTGGTGTGTGTGTGTGTGTGTGTGCTTATAGGTGTGCATGTGGGCCCTGTGTGTATCACACTGCATGTCTGTGTTCTAAGCACAGTTGGTGTGAATGTGTGTCTAAGCGCTGCAGTGAAGTTTGAAAAAGTGAAACAGTGAGCCCTAGTGGCCAACTGGAAGCAGAGCAATGCTGGAAAGCGTCATTAATTCAGGTGCCAGAAAGTGAACAGGGTCTGAGACGAGCATTTCAGGCACACAGAGCATGGCCGATTCTACTCCCTGGGAATAATTATAAATTATTTACAATCTGAAACCAGCCAAGCAACACCTACAATACGACGGTGCAGCGAAAATGCATTCATCAAATGGAAAAGGATTTATTTCTGTATTTATTTCAGGTAAAAAGTAATAACATGCTTTCAAATTATATCCTGACAGCTAGAGTAAAACGCCTTAATCGGTTCCATCAGTAGTGGTGCAGAACGGAGCCCTGTGCGGTGGCTCTGATGTCCCCTGAGAATCAGCCAACCTGGCAACCTTTCTGGCCCCGACTCAGTTGATATGGCAACCTGCACATATATGGTAGGGCCCAGGCTTGCAGCCTCCATGCCTCAGAAGTGAGAGAGGGAAGCTGACAGCCGGGGTGAATTTACACGGCGCATCTCATTAGCGACCGCAAAAACGAGGCTTCCACGCTCAGTAGGCGAGCTTAGTACCAGCCGTCAATCATGGCCGCTTTAACCCCAATCCCATTGGCTGGTTTTGGGACTGCCGCAGGGTCCAAGCAGCCGGTGATTGGCAGCTGGTGGTAATGTGCTCAAAGCCTCATTTCTCACATCGATATTTTTCATCCAGGGATACGGAATGCGTATTTCTTCCCGTGGAATAAGTTGCCTCCCGCGGCCTCCGGCCCCCGGCCCCCGGCCCCCAGCCCCAGCGCCTCTGTGCCAGTGTGCTGCGCTCAGGCTGCTTCTTCATATTCTCACCAGCCAGCTTTTCTTTTGATTATTCAGAAAGCCCCCGCTTCCCCCGCTCGCTCCCTCTCATCCCCCCGCCCACCGGCCTCCCGCCCCCCCAGCTAGGGAATCTCCTTACAAACTCCAGCCTGGTTCAGAATCTGCTCAG
>JAODJU010000041.1:1349410-1364378 GCA_026776725.1 Gnathonemus echidnorhynchus
GGGGGGCACTAACCCCCCTTCCCCCCCCCCCCCCCCAGCTGTGCTGCCCCACGCAAATTACACAATGGAGCATTACACTCTACAGCTGTATTGGAAACAGCTGTTACAGACAGGCTGCAGCACACCCTGACACGCACTCTACACACACACACACACACATATACATTACAGAGACACACTGCACACACATCACACACACGCACTACACACACACATATACACACACACGATCGCATTCAAGATCTTTGTGGGGACCTGAAAAATGGTCCCCAAAACGTCAAAATAACAGGGCCTGTATTCACAAAGTATTTTATCTTACCACTAAGAGTACTCCTAAATTGCACTAAAAGTTTTTAACTAAAAGCTAAATTAAAGAAAGAACTAAAGAAACTAAAGAACTAACTAAAGATTTTTTTTCCCTAAAACTTATTCACAAAATGGCTGAGAGCAAATTTTAGTTTGGAAAAGAGCCAAACTCCTCAGAGTGAGACCCCTTTGCTGGGGCTGACGTCGGCCCTCGTGCACGAGCTCGCCTGCAGTGCCCACGGGGACTGGCTGATGAGAGGCCAGTGTGTGCTGGTGAAAATGTACACAATACATCCCATAAACACAAATACACTGGAAACCGTTTTTAGTGATCATGGTTATAGTGATCAGCTGCTAATATGGATCAAAAAGCTTGGGACAGAATCATTCCTGTACAAATACTGTTTAAATAGTTTGCTTATAGTAATTAAGTAGTCCACTTACAGTGTTCATTTTTGGTCTTTTTAAAAATGACAACATATGGAAAAAAATTACAAACATGGTGTATGTGTATGTGTGTGTGTTTGTGTGTGTATCCCTGTCCCAGAGGCCACTCCAGAGTCTTGTGTGTAAGTCTGTATCAGAACCATTGTCATTGAGACCAAGAAAATAAATGTGCAGGGCCTCACCCTGCAGCCTAAGCTGTGTCACAGCTACAGTCTGTCTGCTGCCCTGCAGGACCCCAGGCTGTCCCGATTACCGCCTGCAAGAACCATGCAGCGCTCCACAGCAGGCTGGGTGACGTGGAAAAGGTAAGGGTCAGTTCCAGAGGTACGCTCTCGTTATCACCTGCTAGAGTTTCCATCTGAGGACAGCGCCCTCTTCAGTCACAGTCTCACTGCCCTCTCGCCATGACAGCTCTCCTTCTACTTCCACTTGCACTAAATTATTCCATGTTTCTACCTCACTCTTGGCACCTGCAGTGTAGTCAACATGTTCTTCTAACTTGTTTGTTTATTATTTTTTTATTTCTTGGGGGGATATTAGGCTGGGTGTCATTTATTTCTGTAATGCTCCTGGACACAGAAAGCTGCCCATAAGGGATTAATAAACCCTGATCTTCTCACCTTTGCCTCCATGAAGCTACAGAATAACCGTCTTCGGCATCATCACAGCAATAACCTTGAACATGCTCCCATTTTCCGCCTTGACAAATAGTCCAGTGACTCACTCATTAATCTCAAGCTGAAGTTGAAGCAAGAAATGCAAGCTTAGTATCTACAGGGTCTAATGTGTGGAATGGTCTCCTAATCTCTGGCAGCGCGTTGAAGATACCGTGAGACAGCTGGAAGCGGATATGCAGGACCTGCTGGGGGTCATCGAGGCCCCGGAGTGGAAGCTGGTTTTCGATGCTGGAGACCCTACGATTGACATTCTGGATGAGCGAGACAAGAGCAGCACCGTCTGACGAGCAGAGTGGGAGTCGAGGGTGGCTGTCGGCCGTGTTATCAGCGGGATATTCCTGCCCTCGGGGTGTCTGCATAAACTGCTCTGCAATAGTAAGGAGTGTGCAGGCAGCTCGACTTACGTCAAGCCGACATTAATATACCTGGAGTCACACAAAAAATATCCAAAATGCGCAGAGTTTACAGAAGCACTAATGCAAAAAGGCGACATATGCCTGTAAGTTAATGTAACGTAACATACACTTTATACTTTTTCTTTAATAAGTTTTCTTTAATACATATTACTAGTACATTTTTGATTTATATGGTTTTTGCTCTGAGGTGTCTTGAATGGTATTCTTGCGTAAAATCTGACATTTGTGCAGTGGATTACGAAAGGGCAGCCAGTACTGCGAACACTGGCACCAAGTCGGATGCAATGTTTTTGTTGTGTTTTTTTTACTAAATAAATGCTAAAGAAATATGAAAATAAAGCATGATTCATTTTTATTCACACTCCATAGAGAAATGCACATAAATGCTCAGTTCTTGCTGGGTTGAGTACACCTAGCCGCCGGTCTGAGGTCCTGAATGATTTGATGAGTTTACTTAGCATTTCTGTTTCTCTTTTTCTCCAAATTATACAGCGCCCAACCTTTTTTCTGCAATGGTTATCAGAACTTTTTACTTGTAGATAGAACATCTTTTCACAGTGCTGCTCAAAACAAGAAAATTATAAAGTGTTACAAAAAGCTGAAATGTCAACTCTTTCGCAGCTATTGCAGCCGGTGGTCTTGATGGATAATCTGCTGGTAATTTTCCACGTTGTCAGGGAGGCTGTATTTGTCCATTTCTGCCTGACAAACACACTTTTACAGCGGGATGCTGGTGTGCAGTGTCACAGCTACACCACCCATCCCACATGCTGTCCATGACACAGTCATACACACAATATTTCGTTACATTGAACTACCAGTCGTGGCACAAGTACTCTCTTGCTGGAATTTTGTTTTAGTCTATATGCTACAAGATATATATTCCTTCAGCAAGAGCGCTTTACCTTCTTATTGAACCGATTCCTGTGATGAGCAGTTTGAACAACGACATGACATTGTGTCCAGGGTGACCCCACCTGGGGCCCTCTGGTGCCAGGGAGAGACCCCCAGCCACTTTGCTACTCTGACCAGCATAAGCAGACAGCAGATGGATGGATGGATTCTTCACTTTCTTCTGCCATCACCCACGCATGGCATATGGTCAGTTTGACATTCAGAGGTGAGCGCCTGGGTCATTCGCTTCATCATTATCTCTCCTTCACACTGACAGCTCCTCTGAACATAGTGCCATGAAGATCTGATCAATCCTGTCTGGGGAAATTGGAACTTTCTACACTGAATGTGCTGCGATGATTTGGCGACTCACGGTTCATCTTAGACCTTCAGGAAAAGGAGAAAGTCACAGCAGTGGTGGGTGTGGCAGGGATGACACTCTGCATGTGAGGTTGGTGTCACATTTATACAAACCGTAGGAAGGCCGTCCCACTCCCATCTCTTAGTCCTGTCAGATTGTACAGGAAAGGGGTTATTTAAAAAACAGGCACAGCCAACATGAAGGAAAGCACTTTATTCCCTTATCCGAGCAGTAAAAGCAGAACATATGTACAGACAGGGCCCTCGAGGACAGGCACGGTGAACTGAATGGCCGCATGCCCACTGTGATCGGCCAAATGGAGACGTGATCCCGAGAACCACATCAGATTATAGCCACACTAAAGTCGCCACCGCCACCTGCTGGTCTGGATGTCCTTCTTTAAAAAAATGCTGGTGCATGGACACAGGACTTGTATGAGCATTCTGATACCTATGAAGGCATCCCAGAAACTCCTGCCCACTGCATCCCAGCGAGGCAGCAGTGTGACGAATCCAGTCCTACACTTCTGTTTCGTTTGTAGCCCCTTTGAAAGTATGCCTCATGCAGGCAACAGTACAATGCAAAAGCTGAAAAAGAAGCCTTACTCTCTTACGACAGGTACTCAGCACGAGTGCCAAAGACTTTAATCAAAGATAACAGTGGGTGGCAGACAGCCCAGGTCCCAGCCCCCAAGCTCACGCAAACCAACCTGCACACCTGATCCAGAGGCTGATAATTACCTGTCTAAAAGAATTAGGTGTGCAGAACAAAAGTGTGGGCAGGCTGGGGGGGGGGCAGACAAGGGCTGGGTTTGCACCCCACCTAATGTAATCCACACAAGGGGCAAAGTCAAAGATTGTATAATAAGGCCCCCTTGTGGTTATATACGGTACTGCATGCATTTGAGCAGGCTATGGTGCGTGCAGATGACTTATTTAACGCTGCCAGTGTAAAACCTTGAGGCGTCGCCGCCGCGGTCAGATACCGCCAGCCTCGGTAACATTCCTATGGCCTTAGTCAATAAATACGGTGAGTAAACGCAGGATAACGGGATGCGAAAAAGCACTTGCTGCAGGACAGACGCTTCCGCGCCGCATGCTACGGGAGAGAGCGCGGCTCCCATCGGAAAAGGCATCGCCAGGGGCTCGAAAAAGCAGGGGTGGCGTGGCCTGCAGGAGGCGCCCACACGCGTTTATACAGCGGGGCGTGAATGTCGCTCGCCTGGCAAACGCGCTCAGCTAATGGCCCACATAAAACTGTGGAGCGGGGCCTGTGCCGACAGCCATATTCACACGTCACGCTAACCAGGCGCTAAGTGGAGGAAGAGCGTCGCGCAGGCGTCCGCGAGCAGGCGCTATGCCGTGCTAACGTTCCGCTAATGCTATTTAAACAGGCCTATGCTACTATAAATGGCCCCGTCCGGAGTCATCGGGGCCGACCCCCCGTCCGTACTGGGAAGGGTCATCGGCCGGTGAGAAATGAAACACCAGCGATGGGGGGTGACCATGTTCCTACGTGGGGACACCACAACTTAGCAGCTAAAAGGATCTGGGCAAAACTATGGACCTTGGGGATGAGGAGCAAACCTATGGATTTAACTTGTGTTATGTTCCTTCAGGAAGACAAGGGCAGCCCTCTTACTTTGACAATCACCTGCCCTCACTTCCTTTGCCAGAACCTGCATTAGCATTTAGGTCGCTGGCTAGGGAGAAAGCAACACACAGGTGGGCCCGCAGAGGCTGAGGATGTCCTTGACACAGGCGTTGTGCTTGTAGGCTTGTCCTGGAACAGTCTGTCGTAGTGACACTAACTGCACTGGCGACGCTAACTGCACTGGTGATGCTAACCGCACAGGTGATGCTAACCGCACTGGCTTTGCCAACTGCACTAGTCGTGCTAACTGAGTGAGAGGCTCCCTTAGGCCACCAGTCCTGCATGCTTCTAGTTGGGGTGGTTGAAGTGGGTGAAGCGTGCTGCTCTGAAAGGTTCCAGTCCTGGCAGCAAGCAGAGGCTGGGAGCCATGGCACGACAGCATCTGCAGCTGGGAGGTGCTAGCAGAGTCGTTAGCATTAGCCACACTAGTACAGTTAGCGTCATTAGCCATGCTAGCACAGTTAGCAGCGTCAGCAGCGTCAGCAGCTGCTCGCGGAGGAGCCCATGGAGTCGCAGGTGTTGGGGTCAGAGGACTCCGCCCCCTGGGCCGCCTCGTCCTCGGAGCCTCCTTCGTCGCCCTCGGCTTCGGTGGGTGTGTCCAAGTGGGAGGCTTCCTCCTGCCTCTTTTTCAGTCTGAAACACATGGTTTAAACACACATTCATACACATGCGTAAAATCGGGCGCATACATGCAGACAAGGCAGGGATTCAAAGTCCATCTGATATCATACAAATTCAGCATCACTTAATAGGGTGGGAATGAATGAGCATTGATGGAGTCCGTGGATGGGGGTGCTATGTTTGGAAGTTCAGCAACACTAACACAAGCACTTGGAAGATGGATGGATGGACGGATGGATGGATGGATTTGAAAGCTAAGAAATGTAAAGTGGGTGGAGTTTATGGTCACATGACGGTCGGTAGCGACTGGGCCCTTCTCTCACTTCTCTCGGTTGAAGATCACAAACTCTTGCTGCACGACCTCAAGGCACTCCTGTAAGTAATCATTCTCCTGAGGAAGAGAGAGGTCAGATGTCAAAGGCTGAAAGGCCAAAGACGTGCTTCTTCAGCCAAAGGTGAGAAGGTGTTCCGATCTTAGAACATCAGTTGTTACTAGGAGGTGATCCAGTGCAGAGGACAGAAAAACATCAGAAACAAATGCTAATACTCTAAAACATGGGACCTTTTATAAACTCAAAGTTGCTTAAGCATTCCTGGGACTTGAACCCACCTCCTCTATGTTTGTCCTGCCTGTGTGCATATGTGTGTGTGCCTGTGTGTGTGTGTGTCTGTGTGCATATGCGTGTGTGCCTGTGTGTGTGTGTCTGTGTGCATATGCGTGTGTGTCTGTGTGTGTGTGCCTGTGTGCATATGCGTGTGTGCCTGTGTGTGTGTGTCTGTGTGCATATGCGTGTGTGCCTGTGTGTGTGTGCCTGGTCTCCTCACCGACTGGGACTCCTTGCTGCTGTCTCGCGATCGACTCTTTGCCAGACGCTTCTTCTTCTTATGCAGAGGACGGGACTCCAGGATCATCTCCTCCAGCTCGAACGTGGGATCACAGTGGAGACGACCTTTCTGAGGGAGAAACGCCCATGCACAGACTCACACACAAGTGTGACCATGTCAGCTGACTGCCTGCTTCACAGTCACATGACTGCAGGGAGAGGACACCTCATGTAACACCTTTTATAGCAGCTTGGGGAGATCAGTTTCCTTGTGTGTGGATTGTGTGTGTGTCATCATGTAGCAGTTTTAAGATTTAAAAAGTCAGAAATATCTGTTAAATATGAAGAAATCAGGCTTGTGTCAGCATGTTAGACTTTTGAACGTGCTAATGAACAAATCAAGTCAAAATCACACAGTGCCCAGGGTGCAGTGATAGTGCTAACACAGAGTGTGGTGGCAGTGTGGAAACCCAGGGTGATGTGGCAGTGCAGTAGCCCAGGGTGTGGTGACAGTATAGTACTTCAGGGTGTGGTAGTAGTGTGGTAGCCCTGGGTGTGGTGAAAATGTGGTAGCCCAGAGTGTGGTAGTTGTGCGGTAGCCCAGGGTGTGGTGACAGTGTAGAACCCCAGGGTGTGGGTGTAGTGTGGTAGCCCAGGGTGTGGTGATAGTGTAGTACCCCAGGGTGTGGGTGTAGTGTGGTAGCCCAGGGTGTGGTGACAGTGTAGTATCCCAGGGTGTGGGTGTAGTGTGGTAGCCCAGGGTGTGGTGATAGTGTAGTACCCCAGGGTAATGAAGTAGTGTGGTAGCCCAGGGTGTGGTGGCAGTGAAGTAGCCCAGGGTGTGGTGGGCATATGGTGACAGTGCACTAGCCCTGGGCGCTGTGGCAGTGCAGTGGCCCAGGGTGCAGTGGTTGTGAGGTACTCCAGGTTGTATCGGCACTGCGGTAACTCAGGATATGATGGTAGTGCAGTAATTCAGGGTGTACTGGCAGTGCAGTAGCCCAGGGTGAGGTGGCAGTGCAGTAGCCCAGGGTGCTGTGACAGTGCGGTAGTCCAGGGTGCAGTGGAAGTAGCTCACTCACATTGGGCACAAACCCTGCCTCTGCCCGCTTCTCGTATACTGCCTCCCAGTCTACGTCGCTCATGCAGGCAGAGGCCTGCATCTGGGCCAGTGAGGAACAGCGGTGCTCCGGGTTAACCGTTAGCAGCTGTGGGACACAGAGGCACCCAGTCACATGACCAGCCCCAGATACGGCATGCGCTGCAATTGGTCGAATAGCAGGTGAGGGAAGGAAAGCTCTTCTGAAATGTAACTTTCTCAAGGAGAATGAGACAAATGAGGCATGTTCATGGAAATGGGGTAAGGCCACGACCTTGCCTGGGTAGTTATGCTCCAGAAAGCAACCAGTCAGTCAATCTACTGTCCACAAGGGGGCACTGCAGATCTAATTTTCACAACCACTCTGAACAGTTTGTCTACGCCGTTGACCCAATATGAGTGACTTTACAGTCCCGTCCTAGTTTACAAAATCTCCTTTACTTTTATTTCCCTTTGGTTGTTTTTTTTTTACTGAGCTCCCTCTTCTCCCCAGATACTGCGGTAAAAACTGAAAAATGACCAGATTTATTGGACAGCGCAAACCATTAGGGGCGCTCAGTGTGATGGGCGCGTTCTGGAGAGCTCGTCTTCCTCACCTTCCTCAGCAGGGTGACCAGGTCCTTGGGCCACGTAGCGGCGTAGAACACGCTGACGGTGCTGAACACCTGCATCAGGTCCTCCAGGGGGTCCGTGGAGTGGATCTCGTACGGCCTCTGGAGAGAGGCAAAAGTGGGGGAGTTGGAGGGAAAGAGGAGGAGGAACGGAGGAGTGCAAAGAGTGAGGGGAAACCAGAGAAGGAAAGGGAGAGGAGATGAGTGGGAGGAGGAGAAAAGCAGGTATAGAAAGCAGAGCTGGGGAGAGTGTGCCCCCCACTGTCACTGTGGCAAATTGCAGAGTGTGATCCATATGGTGAGCTTACCAGGCTGCGCAGCACCTCATACGCTGTCACGCCGAGCGACCACCAGTCCACCTCGAAGGCGTAGCCAGTACCGCCGCTCACAAAGGACTGGAAGATTTCGGGGGCTGTTGGCAGAGGCAGGCGCGCCGTTGGAGCCGAGCGGAAGCGGATCTGGAGCTGCCTCCGGAACGTCGCGCATGGGAGGCAGCTAATTATGAGGTGCTGAGGTTGTTATTTAATCTTATGCAAATTCAACCAGGCTTTAATGCCTGTTTTACTGCGAGCATTTGGGGCAGCACAACAGCAAACACAACCAAACACAACCGTCTTCTTCCCTTATATATCCTCATATAGGCTGCGTATCCCCAGGGCTGCGGCGCCCTCAATAATCTAGAGTCTGCCTCGGACCGCCTCCGTCTTACCCATATACGGCTTGGTTCCTGCTAGCGCAGTGGCTCTCTCGCCATCCTTTATCACCGTGGCGATGTTAAAGTCCGTGAGGTGAGCGTGGCCTGTATAGATGCATAGACAGACAGGCCTCAAATACATGTGACATAACTCAGAAATGCACAGACATGCAAACTACAACCTGGGTAAAGGGTCCAAAACGCAGCTAGAAAACTGTAGGCTGAGCTACGCAGCTGAGTTCCCCTGGGGTCCCGATCTGCCTCTAGTGCCGATTACATCACCCACGTCTGCGGTCTCTGCAGCTCGAAGCCCATTCTGCCTGGTTCCATGGCTCAGGTAAGCATTGGTTTACTAAGTGACCCGCTCTGCATCTCACTGGTATGTTATCCTTCGCCTTTTGCGCACTGTTACCTGGCTGCCGTTTGCACAGCAGGCTGTGGGAGCTAAAACCCCTTACACTCTCATGCTGCTTAACATGCTAGATAAGTAGCAGTATGCAGGTGACTTTAGAAGAGACATTTGCACATTTTTCCAAAATCAGAAAGACCCCCAAAGCTGTAAGATGAGAGGCCCGAGTTTATGCTGGGAAACAAGAGATGCGTCTCTGTGGTGAGCAGAGGCCGGATCTGGGCAGCCCGCTGTGGCCACTCGCTGCTGGGGGCTCACCTTGCTCGTCCAGGAGGATGTTGTCAGGCTTGATGTCCCTGCAAAGTGGAGAGAAGCCAGGGCGTTAGCGAGCAGCCCGGGCCGGTGCCCCCTACAGGGCAGGTCTATCTGTCACACTTGCTGACAGCAACCCCTCCCCCCCCACAGCTCGAATCCCACGCGGCCACCATTACAGTGTCACGTTCCTCTGGATCCTGCCGAAGGAGGTCCACGCGTGAAAGCTGAATTACCACGGCAACCCCCACTGGCTGTGAGAAACCTTCAGCAGGGCGCCCCTGCGGAGCGTCGGAGGTGTCCTCCGCTAGGCCTCCGCTGGTGTGATTACCCAGCCCGTGTGTGAGAGGGAGCAGGCTAACCGCCTCTGTTAGCGCGCTGCTGGGAAGAGCCGCGCAGCGCGTGAGTCCTGGGATTACTGCCCGCTAATTTTTCCCCTCCTGGCTCTGTCTGAAGCGTGGTTGCTAGGAGACCCATCATCAGAGTTTCTCGCAACACTATAATTGTGTAGAATTCTCTTGTCACAACTAGCGTGTTGGGAGGCAGAAGAGCAGGGTACAGGCAGGCATAGGGTCACCTCTCCGCCGCACAGTCACTCAGTCCGCCTTCCCCGGCGGTGAGCAGGGAGCTATTTTAAACCTGGTAGTTAGGAGGGCAGGATAGCAAAAGCCACGTCGAACCCGGCCGGCCCACTCCGCACTCCTCCTGCGCGCCGGCCGAAGTAGCGTCAGCTGGCTCTCATTTCTGCCGGCGTGGTGGCATCAGGGTGGGTAGAGCGGCCATGGGAGAGGCCCGTACCTGTGGATGATGTGCTGGCTCTGCAGGTAGTCGAGGGCAAGGGCCATCTCGCAGAGGTACAGCTTGACGGCCTCGTCGCTGAACTGCACGTTCTGCTGCAGGTGGTAGCGGAGGTCGCCTCCAAGCAGCAGGTCCACCACCATGAACATGTCCTCCTCATCCTGGAAGGAGTACCTGGGAGGGTGCGGCACAGTCATGAGGGGGACTCAAAGTCACTTGACTTTTGTTTTGGGACTAGGAGCCTTGGTGACAAATGGTCTGCAATGTCTGTGAGATAAAGAGCTATAATGCCTATGAAAAACGCTAAGACAGATTCCAAACAAAAACCAAAGAAGGGCGTTTTCATTTTGTGTTTAGCCATGGTGTCACACCAAAGGTGGCACCTGTCCCCACTCCGGCTCTGTCACTCTCTGTCCTCCTTCTCAGCCACAGGTTCTGTGCTCCCTTTTGCAATTCTGTCCCATTTTGGGCAGAAAAGCTAAAAGATCAGCATTATCCTCCACAAGGATCCTAACTAAGCTATGTATGTGTAACTGTCAGCTGTGCCTCGGGTCCCACCGCCATGACGGGGAGGTCTTCTGCACATTGTGAACGCCAGGAGAGAAGGAAGCAGCTGGGCCGGGCCGGGGGCCGGGCCGTGATGGGTTAACGCGCTCTCTGCGGCACCGTGCAGGTGCGAGTTCTAACGAGGTCGGCGCAGCCGGGACACACGCAGGTTTCGCCGCAGAGAGAGTCACAGCGACTGCCGCAGTAACACAATGAGGCCAGTGTGATTGAAGTGGGCGCCGCTGAGCTATTTAAAACAGCCCCTGCACCCCGGCTCGGGCGCGGCCCATAGTGGGCGACCACCACGCCACGACTGGCCACGTGGCAGGCTTGTGATGGCCGAGCACGCTCGACCAAAGAGGGCACAGGTGCCGGGGTCAGAAGTGCGGCTCTTCTACACTGTGAGGAGCTCTTGGGCTGAACCCTAACGTCTCTGCTGTGGACAGCAACCGTAAGCGTCTTTGTGGAGTTGCTCAGTGAGGATGAGGACAGGGGGTTCAGCTGCCCGCTTCATGATAAGCAAGCAAGCAAAAGGGGGCTTCTGTCCCTCCAGCTGCCTGCTTTGTCTGCGGTAGCACAGAGACGCCAGTGTACCGTGAAAACTAATGAGCGAGCCGCTATAGCTGATGCAGCAAATTATAAAAACAGCGCACTCCCACCAAGCCCGGAACTTTCCGAAAGTCTGCAACTTTCCAAAAGCGTGCCTTTTTAACCGAGATGCGAGCCGGTCCCGCGAGGTCCTCGAACTACATCCTCGCTCCATTACATCTCAGAAAACACTGTCGCCCATATTTAACAAGCTCTGTAAAGCTTTGGTTACTTAAGGTTATGTCTGTAAAGGTTTAAACAGCACACTTGTCTTGGGGTCTTTTCAGGGTGGTGGGGGGGGGGTTCAAATTTTAGTTATACTATATACTTATTATCATGTGTAAACCGGTGAAAAAAGAGACATTTACAGGAGCTGTGAATATTGCTATTCAATTAACATTAAAAATAAGTGTAAAAGTATCTCAGGATGTTGATGTTAGGAGGAAAGGGGATGGAAATGGAAAGAACTGCTTAGGCCCCAGGATGCATGAGACAGCGTGAGGCAGCATGAGGCAGCCTGAGGCACCATGAGGCCGTGTGAGGCAATATGAGGCAGTATGAGGCCATGTGAGGCAGTACGAGGCCGTGTGAGGCAGTATGAGGTAGTGTGAGGAAGGGTGAGGCAAAGTTAGGCAGCATGAAACAAAATGAAGCAGCACGAGGCAGTATGAGGCAATGTCTGGCAACTAGAGGCAGTCTTGCACACAGGGATCAGCACCAGTGTGATAGTCACCAGAGGTTCACCAGGAACACATGCTCAATGTCCTGCAGGATCTCCAGCTCCCGGAAGACATTGGGGACCTCGTCTCTCTCTATGCACTGCTGCTTGTTCATGTATTTCATAGCATACATCTTCTCCGTGTCCCTCTTCTGCACGATGCACACCTGAGCCGAGAGAGAGCACCCGTGACCACGCAATCCACGTCAACATCTACACCAAATAGCACTCCTTTCATCTCTGTACGTGTCGCATGACCCTGTTCATGGAACTTTTCAGGCTTGTGAGTTACAATCGTCAAGTTAACAGACGGCATCGCATTCACAGTGAGGATTTTGTCATAACACAGAAGATGTTCAGGAGACCTTTTCATTGCCCCAAGGCTTCATGGGAATACCTTTGATTTGAAACCAGCAAATAGCTAGGTTGAGGGTGTTTTTAATGATAAACTTCAAAAGAAATATGAAATCACACACTCACATAACAGATCACCAGAGGGGAAATAACCGCTATTCCTTCCGTCACTGATGACAGATGCCCTATTAGCTTTAAGATGACCAATAGAAACTGAGGTTAGAAGCGGCTGAGGTCTTTGTGCATGAGCATGAGGTGCTGTGCACGGCATTGCCTCCTCAGTGCTGTCGGGCCTCCCTCGTCCTTGCTGGGCGTCACATGAGCAGGAATTTCAGGACAAAGCTTCGCCCGGTTTATTTCGGTTCCACGTCCTGCCACTCGGCTGCGATTCCGCGCCCTGCCATGCCCCTGGGCTCAGTCCCTGCTGGATAGCAGACCCACTTTCCCTGCCGCAGTAGCCTGCTTTACTGCCGGAGCCTCGCTGGCCCAGGGAGGAGGGAGAGGAAGGAGGAGGCCTCGGCCTCACATGCAACCGGCCTGCCGGCAGCTGGACACACCGGAGCCTCCAGGAAGAGTCACCGCGATGCTGTCAGCTGAGCGCTAATGAGAATTTCACAGTAACACGGTTGTGGACAGGCGGACCGGCAGGTGTGATTACATCAGCGTGGGTGTTTGGCGTTGTGTGTCCCAAGTCCAAATGGCCCCCAATGCCAGCCTGCTTATTATAGGTCAGGCCTGGCTCCGCCCCCCACAGTCCCTCCATATAATAATATTATTCTGCCTGGTTTTTAGTGAAGGGCCTGATGAGCCCAACTGCTCTAACTGAACCTGTGAAAAAGGCTCAAAATGGAGCTCTGAGCTGACAGCTAATGGGCGAGTAGTTGGGGCTCACTGACGACATCTTTCATCTTACTGAAAGTTTTATGGAAGCATTTTATCTTGGGTGAAAATTCACCAATTTCTCATATTCATGAACATCAGTAGGATGAAGCGTCATATCTCCAGATACGTTGCCAGATGCCAGAAGAAGCACTGCAGGCCATACACATACTGTATACCACACACTTATGCTGTATACCACACCCCCACACTGTTTACCACACCCATACACTGCATGTCATGCCCCCACACTGTATACCACACGCATACACTGTATATCACACCCTCACTCACACAATGTATACCACACACATATACTGCATACCACACACACACTCACACAATGTATGCCACACACATATACTGCATAGCACACACACACACGCCACACATGCATACACAATGACAGATATGCACAAATACCCATACGCTATATACCACACACACATACTGTATACCACACATATACACTGTATACCACACACCCCCACACGCTGTATACCAGACACATACACTACACGCATACACTGCATACTACACACACAAACATGCGGGCACACGCACCCACACACGCACACACACACGCACACATTTGTACTCATATCTTTATTGGGACTCTCCATTCATTTCAATAGGAAAAACTGTAATCTCAATAATCATAACCTTAACCCCTACCCAGCCCTAACCCTAACCATAAGTAACCAAACAAAAAATAAGACTTTTGGCATTTTTAGTTTTTTATTGCATTCACAGATTTTTATAAAATGGAGGTTCTGTCCTTGTGGGTACCAAAAAATGTCCCCAGAAGGATTTTATCACATTGTGGGGAAATCTGGTCCCCATAAAATAATAATTACAAAAATGCATGCACACACACATACTGTATAGTACCCACACAGACACACAAACTGTACCTTACACAGACACACATACACATATACTGAACAGTCCACACACAGACACACATACACACAAACTGTACCTTACACACAGACACACATACATACATACTGTACCTTACACACAGACACACATACACATATACTGTAGCGTCCACACACAGACATACATACATACATACACACATACTGTACCTTACACACAGACACAGATATACTGTAGAGTCCACACACAGACATACACACACACACTGTACCTTACACACAGACACACATCCTGTACCTCACACACAGACACAGATACATATATACTGTACAGTCCACACACAGACATACAGACATACACACACACACACACTGTACCTTACACACAGACATACATACACATATACTGTACCTTACACACAGACACACATACATACACATACTGTACCTTACATACTTATACACATACTTTAATAGAAGGTGAGCAGACAGGGCGTGATCTGCTTTCTTGGTCGCTTATGGGTCGCTTGCCCCCCCCGCCGGGCCCCCGGACCACCACCCTCAAAAAGGGGTACATGGTGAGGGGGTACATAGGGGTACCCTGCACTCTTGCCATTTGGGGGCCCCCTTGTTTCCATGCACCTATGGCCCTGAGGTTCTCCTGCGCTGTCACATGGCCGGCGTTCAGTGACTTAACCCAGCGAGCGGCGCCCTTCTGTCTCCTTAACACCCAGACGGGCCGCCGTGTAAAGGCGTCAGCAATGCTCTGCCAGCGAGTCACACATTAGGTAGCGAATGTTCTGCACGCGCGTTCCTGCCCCCCTCCACGCACGCCGGGCCCCCCATCGGCCCAGATCCCAGCTGGACCGGGCCGTCGCAGCTCCAGAACTGTGCTTAAGAGGAGCTCAAATTGAACTGTAATTAGTGGAAGCACCCC
>JAODJU010000041.1:1369305-1383343 GCA_026776725.1 Gnathonemus echidnorhynchus
CCCTGCTCAGGATGCCAGCCTATCACAGGGCACCAGGCAGGGCATACGCTGCTCAGGATGCCAGCCTATCACAGGGCACTAGGCAGGACACACGCGGCTCAGGCTGCCAGTCTATCACTGGGCACCAGGCAGGACACACCCTGCTCAGGATGCCAGCCAATCACAGGGCACCAGGCAGGGCACACGGTGTTCAGGATGCCAGCCAATCACAGGGCACCAGGCAGGGTACAACCCGCTCAGGATGCCAGCCTATCACAGGGCACCAGGCAGGGCACACGCTGCTCAGGATGCCAGCCTATCAGAGGGCACCGGGCAGGGCACACGCGGCTCAGGCTGCCAGTCTATCACTGGGCACCAGGCAGGACACACCCTGCTCAGGATGCCAGTCTATCAAAGGGCACCAGGCAGGACACACGCTGCTCAGGATGCCAGTCTATCACAGGGCACAAGGCAGGGTACAACCCGCTCAGGATGCCAATCTATCACAGGGCACAAGGCAGGGTACAACCCGCTCAGGATGCCAGTCTATCACAGGGCACAAGGCAGGGTACAACCCGCTCAGGATGCCAGTCTATCACAGGGCACATGGCAGGGCACAACCTGCTCAGGATGCCAGTCTATCACAGGGCACAAGGTAGGGCACACCTGGCACAGGTTTCCAGTCCATCACAGGGCACACACACATACACAATCATGCTCTGTGACAAATTCAGAGACCCCAATTAGCCAAACTGCATGTCTTTGAACTTCAGGAGGAAAGCAGAGAAGACAGAGGAGAACCAGACAGCATGGGAAGCTCCACGTACTGAGTGGGGCATGAGGCCACTGTCCCAACAAACAATAATAATAATTTCACTTTGCTCTTAACACTGCTGTTTACCCATGCAGCTGTGTACATTCACTTGGGCATGTTTCCTCTGACTTCATGTAGTTCCTTTTCATCAGAACAAAATCACATTTTCCAAACGAGTGAATTTAATAGGCGAATTGTATGACAAGTTCGTTTGCTTAAAAAATAATGGAACACTTTTATCTAACGTTTTGTCATGTAAAACCCCTTCTGAAGGCCATCGGAGGTTTAAAATGCCCCGCTGAGAATTATTTAGCTAACCCCGTTCTACGTTATCTACATATTGGTAAAACGTAACATCCACGGGACTGCTTCGGTAAGAGGTAAGGTTTCGTTTCGGGACTATCGAGGGACTCTTCATTCAGCTCCTCATAAGTTCTCAAAAAAGCTACCCGAACCCAACCCAGGTTCTCCGGACCGGGTCACAGAAGCCGCTGCATCTACTGCCTGGATGGACGCGACTGGGGTAGCATCGGGCGGGGAGGATCACTCACCATCCTCCTTCTCGTCAAACACCGGTCTCTTCGAAGAAGAATTCGCCCCTATCCGTTTCTTCCACTTGCTCCAGTGAAACATTTCTGCCGGAGATCAGGGATCATTCCCCTTTTCGGGGAGAAACAGGCGGGGGTTTCAGAAGCGGCGCTCCTGCCCATGCATGTCGCTCGCTTCGTCTCCCTGGATGAGGGACCTGCCTTTGTGCTCCTTCTCCCTGTACTGGGGAGGACCTGCCTTTGTGCTGTGTGGAGATACTCCTGCTCCTGCACACCCTCACGGCGCGGTGTGCATCATCTGAGCTGCTCCCTCGCTGTCTGTCATCCGTGACCGAGATCAGCGCTGGTCAGATGACGCCGGGATGCGAGCTTGGGGACCTGCGCCGCGTTATGGGGACAGACGCAGTGTGTGACCGCGACAATGGGGCCGTTAATGACTGTTTGCGGGGGTTAGGGTTTCAGACAATAAGTGAAAATAGCCTTGTGCTGCTTTATGATGGCGAAGTCGTATTAAACGCAGCGTCGCCATCAGCATTATACCTTTAATTTCGGAAGTGGCAAACGCCGTGAATTTGCTGTCCTACTAGCTGGCCAACTTATAACTGCGGAAACTACCAGCTTCACTAGGCAAATTATTTTGGGAATATATTTATATATAAAGCACAATTAATTTCAGGGATTTAACTGCCAGGACACTGAATTTACATAATTGTTAATAGTACACGCATATATAAAAAATAAAATAATGTCCCCACAATGTGATAAAAACCTGCTATTTTGACGTTGTGGGTCCATTTTTGTGTGTGAATGCAATAATAATAATAAAAAAAACTAAAAATGCCAAAAGTCTTGTATGCGTGCTTCCGTGTGCGTGCTTGCGTGTGCGTGCATGTTTGTGTATGTATTATTATTGTCCCTCCCAGTGACTGTCAGATACATACTGGGAGCTCAGGGTCTCTAAGACCCTCTCCCAGTTGGGCGTCCAGCTTGTGACGATTATGTGAGAAACGGTGGGAAGTCACTGATTTGATGTAAATGCATATAAGATTCTAACAGGTCTAGATGCTGTTCAACCAAACAGTTACATCAGTATTAGTTCAAACACAAGAACTCGTGGCCATAGGTGGAAATTAGCAGGAGAACATTTTAAACTGGATTTGAGGAAGCACTTCTTTACACAGCGTGTAGTTAGAGTGTGGAATAGTCTTCCTGTTAGTGTAGCGCAAGCTAAAACCCTGGGTTCCTTTAAATCAGAGCTAGATAAGATTTTAACAACTCTGAGCTATTAGTTAAGTTCTCCTCAAACGAGCCTAATGGGCCGAATGGCCTCCTCTTGTTTGTAAGTTTCTTATGTTCGCTGCCATCTGTTTGGGGGTATTTTTTACACAGCAACATAAAGCACACCTCTGTCCACGCCTGTTCTGTCTCACTGCTGTGTCAGTCCCTGCTTAGTTGGTCAGCTCTGCCAGTGTCTCTCAGGCTCTCAGTGTCTGTGGAGAAACTGAGGACACGGGGCCTGTGCAAGCAGGTCTGCCTGTGTCTGCCAGGTCTGCCTGTGTCTGCCTCTGTCTACCAGGTCTGCCTGTGTCTGCCAGGTCTGTCTGCATCTGCCTCTGTCTACCAGGTCTGCCTGTGTCTGCCAGGTCTGCCTGCATCTGTCTGCGTCAATCAGGTCTGCCTGTGTCTCCCAGGTCTGCCTGTGTCTGCCTATATGTCTCAGGTCTGCCTGTGTCTGCCTATATGTCTCAGGTCTGCCTGTGTCTGCCAGGTCTGCCTGTGTCTGCCAGGTCTGCCCTTTGTCTACCTGTGTCTCTCAGGTCTACCAGGTTCACCTGTGTCGGCCTGAATCTACTTGTATCTCTTTGGTTTACCTGTGTCTGCCAGGTTTGCCTGCATCTGCCTGTGTCTATCTGTGTATACCTGTGTCAGCCTGTGCTTGTGTCAACCTGTGCCTGTGTGCATCTGGCCGTCTCTGTAAAGTCTGTCTACACCCAGCTGCATCGTCATCCGTGGAGAGTTTGTTCTCACAATTGCTTTGTGTGTTGCTGTGAGTAATGTGTGTACATTCATGTACATTCTGTTCTCTGGGTGAGTGTAGATTTGCTTACATAGTCATATATGTCCACACTGAACATTGCTTTACACAGATACTCATTCACCACCCCAATCATCAGATATATAATTTAACAGTCAACACTAATGGACGCATGTCCATCCTGCTTACTCAATCACTTCAAGATTTTGTTTGCTATTGGCTTAGCATGGACATGTGACCATCCTGTCCACTCAGGTCTTGTTTGCTATTGGCTCAGGCCAGGCATGTGACAGGCAGAATATATTTCTGCTCAAAGTGAATGCATGTGATTGTATGAATAATGAGTTTAGGCTGTGGTGTCAATCAAATGTCAGAAAAGCTGTGGTACGGACCCCATTAATGAGATGAAGCACATGAACTCTGCTCAGTTTGAAAGGTTTAACGTTTTAAACAAAGTCATGTCATGATTGTGATTCTTTGCTGTAAGTTTCTCATTACCACCTGGTGACCTCACATGGTTCTAAAAGTGGCTATGCACTTTCCCGGAGCGTGCAGGAAGTACCCATTGATCCATTGGTGCTGTATGTCTGTGAGAGGGCAATTTAACACCCACCCCCAGAAGACAGCAGTGCTGCTGTTCATCTTCTGTCAATAATTGAAAGCCACCCTCTGTGCTCTCATTTCCTGGAGCTTCCAAACGGTGCCAAGCAGCCAAGATGAAGCCCAGGTGCATGTTCAGGAGGCCCGCTGGCTGGGCCCGCGGCTCCAGACGGCTACGTTTTTGACTTCTTCATTAAAAACAAGTAAGCTGCCGTCTGCTGTCATTTTCTACTAGAATTAGCATACAACCTGAACGAAACGTGACCAATCTTTCCTTTACCCAGTTCCAGTGTCACTGTATGTCTTATTTCTGCCATCTTGTGGACTGTTTCTGTAATTACCACGGTATCAAATGGCCCGTTTTCGCAAAGGGAGACGGACGTGTTTGACGGGGGTGAGACGGTGACCACCTTACAGACCCCGCATATGCAGACTGAAGGGTAAAGGCACGCGGGGGTCTTTTTTCATTGGGGAAAATGTGCAGCTGGACACGAGAGACCACGTGGTCTTACACTGTTACAATGCAGAGCGTGGTTGACTCAGGATATCCACTACCTGCCATTCATCCACATAGGATCTGTGTTCGGAACCTTATATTTTTTATTTTATCTTATTGACTATTTGGCACTGTCATCCCAGTGTGTGTGCGCGTATACGTGCAAGACCACGAGAGGGAGCTGTCGCAGAAAACACTGCCGTGACCCACATTTCCACATCGGCTGCTATCAGACTCCGGTCTACAAGGGCGCCTAAGGGTGCATGGCACCTCACGTTTATAATGCTCTCCCTCATTTGGGGATCGTGTCTCCTCACTAATTTCAGATGCAGCCGATTTTGTTCTGAACCCGGCATTGACTGCAATTACTGCATATGAACAAGCTCGACTAAGCTTTCTGCGAAACCCGACCAGAACCTGACCAGACTGCCTGTTAACGGGGCAGTGAGGAACAGACGGGTTTTAAACCTAACAAATTATTCATTCCCTTGCACCTCTGAGATCCTCACCAAGGCCCCAAAGTCACTGTCACGTTTTGGTACCTTTCAATTTAATGCCTTACAAACTAAACAATCACAGTTACCCTCAGTTCAAAGGTCAACAGAATATCATCCCACTGATATCTATAAAGCGTGAGAAAAAGCCTGATATTTCCACTTTCATGCATTATTCAGCTGGCTGAGGGGCGGGTGGGAATAGTTCCGTTTCGGGATCGCGCTTCTGTTTTGGGCTGTACGGGTTCGGTCCCGCCGGGGTACGTGAGTAAATCGCAGTCATCGGTGCATTAACGAGTGCCCTAATGACTTCTCCGCCTTGTGCCTTTCATTTCCTCGCCCTCCGGCTGGGAAGCATGAGGATCCGCATGAGCCTAAGCGCTTCTTAAATCGCGTAACCTATTTCATTTTACCTGGAGGCCTATATGAACAGTGTTTATTCTGGGATTACCCAAAACAAGGATTAATTGTTGAATGGATCCCAATAATCCCAAAAGCCTTTTCTTGTTTCGGTGAATTTCCATAGTGTGAAACCAAACCAAACGTTCCAGTTATAAAAGAACAGCACACCAAAGGTTGCTATTGTGAGGGTTTCTTTCTATGACCAAAAACCATTTAATGAGTCTTAAAATCAGAAGGAATTCATTTTTGTGTTGATGAAATATTACTTGGTCAAGCATTTTATGCACATGATGCACAGTGAATTTCATCATTTAGTATAGCTTTGTATAGCATTGTAGATTTATTCTGCGGCGATTCATCACCATGCTTATGTCGTGAAGTCCAGGTTTAAGGAGAAACACCAGCAACAGCAACGTAATTTGAAGCATCACGTGTCGCGTAGCTGCAGCTTCGCGCTGGATGATCGCCGCTGCGCGGCCTGGCTGAAGGGGCTCTTTTAATCGAACTTTATTCAGCGACCACTAGGTGGCGTTGCGAGCCCGAAGGCAGCAGCACCCACAAAGGACGCGACCCTGTTTAATGTCTAACGTCACAAAAAGACCGACCTTTGATCCGCGGTGTGGGTAAAGGCCAACCCACAGGCAGATATTTAACACCTCTTGACCTGTTCTGTCCATTTACCTAGAACGAAATTATACAGTTACTCTTTAAAATGCACCTCAGATGCATTGATCAATGAATCAGCAAGTTAATTAGTATGCTACTGATGTGCGCACTCACAAATGTACTACTGATGTGCGCACTCACAAGGCTATTTTAAAAATTGGATACCATGACAATAATGAATAGCAGGATGTAGCTAAAGTAATTAACACCCGGAGCAGAAATAACAGTGGGCGACTTCGATGCTGCAGATGTAAGGCTCTGCCTTCTTTGAGAAGATCGGTTTCCCAGTATATCTGGCTGCTTTTCGTCGGTTAAATTGAGGCTTTCTCTTGGGTTTTCTCTCATGATTTTTTGTTTAGTTTATACTTGTCCACCCTGTCTGGGATGTTGGGGCAAAGTTTACAGAACTTACCACGAAATGCAGGTTCTGCAGATGCATTGCTGGTGTTTTTTAGGCATTTTTTTTAACTAAATTGCAGATCACCTTTTACAAAACTTCAGACAGGCCAAAAGAGATTTATCCAGTTTGAGGAATAACTGACCACCAAAATCTCATAACAGTAAAGTACACACACGCTTTTCTGATTGACTATTATGGTCTGAACGCACTCAAGACTTCGGCGATCCTTTTCCAAACAGACGGAGGTGGCTGCATCCCGGGATGGAGAGGGTGCCTAGCAAAGAGGGAAATACATCAAAAATTTTGTTGCAATTTACAAACACTTGCTTATCAGATGTAACAAAGCAAAATACAAAATACTGGTGTGAGAAAATGTATTTAAATAAAATACAAGTAATTTGTAATTTGAGAATACAGAAATACATGCAAAAACGATAGCGTACACAAAAATATGTGTCACAGATCTAGTAATGTGATATTTATAAAGTATAAAGCTGGGCCCAGTATGATGTGATTTACTTGCATCTAGGCAAAAACAGTGATAGGCTAAATTAGAGTCTGTAAGCCTGGCCACGAAGGCTCTTGAAATAACATTAAATAAATAAAATGAGATACTTCATTAAGTATTTTAAATATTTTAAATACATAAAATACAACCTCTCAAAGTATTTTGTTAGAAATTACTTTGAGAGGTTGTACTTTATGTATTTAAAATATTTAAAATGGATTTTTTTTCTGTCCAGTAAAATACAAATTACAAAATACTCAAAAGTAGTTAAATACATTTACATACAAATACTGGCCGTATCATTAGCGTGGCTGGCACTGGTGCAGGCACTAAACAATAATTAGCGACTGGGACCAGGCAAGTCTGATATTGCACTCAGGCTCCCTCTGGTGGTTAGGTCAAACATGACAATCAGCCCCACTGCTGAGAGTAGGTTATATATATGTAAGCAGTATGTTTAGCTTACAGCTGCAGATTTTCCTTCTTTCTTTTTCTTTTCCTCTTTCTCCCATCTCTTTCTTTATCTGTTCTTCTCTCTTACACTCATGCTCACCCTCACAGATGATTTTGCTGAGTTGTCAAACAATACACATTACTGCATAGCACAAGGTAGCTACAGGAAACTATATGTAAGCGAGCCAGTAAACGTTCCTTAAAAAGAACTCAAAAACAAACTTTGTTGACCAAGGTGCTGTACAAAGTAAATAATTTACAAACAATAGAATAAAAAAATATGCATACAAATAGACATTTGGCACATGGATATTTTTCTAAGCCTCCTCAAAAACTATGGAATGAAAATAAGCTTTCGGGTTAGTCTTAATATCAAAAACTTAAGAGGCAGCCGTAATACTCGCATATGCCAAGATCTTTATGCTCCCTGCTACACTTGTAATACTCACATGTGTCAAGACCTTTATGCTCCCTGCTTCAGTTGTAATACTCGCATGTGCCAAGATCTCCATGCTCCCTGCTTCAGCCGTAACACTCGCATGTGCCAAGATCTCCATGCTCCCTGCTTCAGCCATAATACTCGCAAGTGCCAAGATCTCCATGCTCCCTGCTTCAGCCGTAACACTCGCATGTGCCAAGATCTCCATGCTCCCTGCTTTAACTAGACAAAGTAGAGGGCTAGGCCTGTGGGTCATGGCTGCGCAGATGTGATTAAGCATGGCTCTGCAGATATAATCAAACATACTGTTACTGTCTGCCAGCCTCGTCTTTGGCAAACAGGACGGCTCATTTGTCGATGGCTGCCATGTTTCAGGAGCTTGAGGGAATGTGGATGTTCTCCTGACCAGCTTTCCTAACTGAGGTCTTGCTCTAGGGGAGCCTCCCTTGACTCTTGCATTGAGTGGGGTCACAGTATCCCCCACTCTAACCCTCTGTCTTTACCCTCTTGGCATGGTGGGTGCGGTTATGGCTCTGATGCCTCTCTGAAGGGGTGGGCAGGCTAATGGGCCGGGGGGGGGGGGGGGGGGGGTGGGGGGGGGGGGGGGGGGGGGGGGGGGGGGGGGGGGGTATGGGTACAGATGAGGCACCCATGTGGCATTGGGTGGTTCCCCACGGTAATGCCTGCTGTCACATTTCCTCAGGGAGTTTCCAGCCCACAGCTGAGGTCCCAGCAGAACTGCTTCCCGGGTAATTTCCATGTTCTGGCCAAGGCTCTGTCACACTCTTCCTCTTAGATATTCCATAACAATAATTGAGGTTCTTCTTGAATTAGATGTGATCTATGACTGGTGACCCGTGAGCTCATCAGCAGGTTGGTCAAGGATTTTTTTGTTGCAATCCTTTTGTTTTCCAGTCTTTTAACATGTCAGGTATGATTCATCCTGATGTGTCAGTGGTCCATTCAGACTGTTTTGGAGCTTGCAGACATTAATATGACATATATTATGGGAGTATCTCCTGCGTACAGCCTGCTGTCCATAGGCTGACTTCCAGGAAAGGGGGCTGACATTTCCTGTTGGTTCCATTCCCTTTGAGAGTTACACCATGGCATGGGCTCAGTCCTTCTGTTTCCATATGGAGAAAGGTCACCTTCCAGACAGCGTGCAGCCAGTGGTCCACCACTGCATTTTGGTGCTTGTCCTGCAGATGGCACTGACAATTATAATACTCTGTATGATTAGAGCAGGGCATCGGCCTGGAGCCACTCGCAATGAAAATTCAAGAAGGATGATGCAGAGCTCTCTCAGGAGCTCTCTGGTGGTGCCGAGGGCCCACTGTAGCCCAGAATGCACCACAAATGCTTGCTTCTCTTCCCAGATGGACCCCGTTTGTGCCAGGCCTGGTTCTGCTCCTCGGCGCTCTCCCAGGGGCCTGGGCCCACATGGCTAATTGTCCTGTGCTTGCAGTGAACGTTGCAGTATCTGCAGAGCTGTTGCCTGGATGTTTCATGTGGGAGATAAGGGCAGCATCTGTGAATGAAAGGAAGGCGGAGGTGGCTTAATGCCTTGGGGGGAGGCTATGTTAGGTGTCTCTGTCTGATGTTTATTATGTTAAACAGGCCAGGGGAAGCTGGGGGTGGGTGAGTCATCGTCAGGAAGGTGGCTATAATCCCGACGCCATTCTCAGAAGCTCAAGGCTTCCTCGCTCGCTATAGGTCATCGCCTCTGCCACACGAATGCGCCGCAATCGCATCCATCGCGGATTCATCCTCAAAGGATCGATGCAGCACTCCGCTCCAGGCCTGGACCTGAGGCGGGGGATTAAGCCGGAGCCAATCAGATGCCGCCCGCTAAGGCTGACCTCAGCGCTGCCTGTGTAATTAAACGCAGCAAATGACCTTTGGTGTCGCAACGGCAGGCTGTTTGGAGTTCAAACACAAATGGTTCTGCTCGCGCATGAATTCAGGTGTAACATTTTCATTTCATCACTGAGCTGCAGCACTGACATTTTCATCTGTGCCGTAAATTATTCCAGCCAACAAGAACTGGTTGTGTGGTACAGCTGTTATGTTCATTAGAATGGCGTTATTAGAACAGTTTGGTCACATGCAGCAGAGAAGCTGATCCTCACAAAGCAAACCATCTATTTTCATGCTAACATGTAGCATTAGCTTAAATTTTACTAATTTGGTAGATGGTTTTACTGCAATCGATATACATCAGGCTCAGACAGTCCCTGGAACAATTGGGGTTTAGGGCCACACTCAGGGGCCCAGAAGTGACAGACTCTGAGATTTGAACCAGCAACCTACTGATCACAGGCACCGCAGACTAACCTAGAGCCAGCACAAGTAAACTGTTTTCCCTTTTCAGCCGCCCCAGCAGCTCTGCACTACTCTGCCTGTTCGCTCCCTGGTGCAACTAGACCCTCATTGGAATTTGTGCTCCTCTCGGCGTGCTAGTCTGCTTCACAGATTGCTAGTCTGCTTCACAGATTGCTAGGCTCGCTTCTTTGGCACCACTATTTTGCTGACAGTCATTATTATATTCTTGAATTGTCTGTGTATGTCTGTACATGACAAAGACACTGGATCCAGAACTATCCAGATGTTGCATGTGTTTCTGCGTGTCACTTTTGTGTCTGCCATCTGTGTTTGTATCCTGCATGTAATACCAGCAGACAGCTGAGAACCAGCCAAGGACATCTGCCAACAGCAGATATAACATAACCATGAATAAATCCAGTAATTAATCGTGTTTTTTACAGCGTACCACCAGCAAGACAATTTCTCTTACCTACTGCAAATAAACAGTCGAAGAACAAATGAACAGTGAGAGGATAAGCGGAAGTGCCTGAATATGGAGAGAAGCAGGACGCACGCATGCAGCTGCTGTGATATCTGAGCGCACAATGAAAAAGCATTCTTTCTAGAAACACTGGCATTGGCCGGGTTGAAGTAGCTTCCAGAGCTGAAATGTGAACATCGACGGTCACCACAGCTCCAGTGAGGGACATCACTGTAAAGTGAAGTGACTGTGAATTATTAGAAATGGGAATTTTCCCATGCAGTACTGAATGTGCCTGTATGCACTTCATGCAAATTTCACTTTATGTACATCCACCTCGTTGCCGGGCATGCTGCTCCTTGTTTACCTGAGTGCCTTTTATAATTTTGTGCATTTGACCGGAAGGACAGATGACCATCAAGTTCTCATCAAAGAAATTTTTACTCATTCACATTTTATCAGTTCTGACTGATGCCCCTTAACATTCCTAATGTGTAAAATTAGGAAAAGACATCAAAGGAGACGCTGCAGGTCTCCAGCAAACCATGCACTTAAAAACCAAAGGAATTCTGGCAGAGAACATAGAATCATTTCATGATTTAATGTGCGGTTCACATGACATTTGAGGTTGAATGCAGCTGAAAACTAGGCAGAGATGAGCTTGTCAATCTGAATATAAAACTACAGGGTGATCCGCACTGAAATTTACCTTCGCATGTTTGACTGCGACACTTTGGTTGTCCTGTTGGCTTCAAGTTCCCTTTCTGCTTCTACGAACCTACCTGAACTACGCAGAACAGTGGAGGCAGATTTACACGCAGATGGATACCGTTCACAATCACGCCGGTTCTGCCATTTCACCTGGACGCATATAAGCTTCTCTTCACACGCGTCCAGAATGTTTGTCTCATTGGTGGGACAGGAGGGTAAAATTAACCCAGGGTTATTAGTGGCCTGAAAATATGCGATGTTGTCACAGCACTAGTATAAAATGGAAAATTAGCATATGATTTAAATTCTACTGCTGACACACTACACTGCCAAACACCTCTGGTTATGTGTATACCTCTCTATACTATATAGATCTGTCATGACTCCTCGATTAAACATGATTACTCAATTATTAAAAAGCATCAATTAGTATTAGAGTCGGAGCAAGAACAGACCCCAGAGGAACCCCGGAATCCACTGCGAAGAGCGCAGAGGTTCTGCTTCCACTCCACTCACAGTGGCAGTGCACACGCCAGCCGTGACGCCCAGCAACTTCGGGGGGGTCACACCAAGTCTCAGGACGTCCCACAGGGCAGCCCGATCGAGTCAAAGCTGTACAGAAATTGACAAAGGCTGCTCTCTTTGTCTGCTGATATTCATGTTTGCGCTCGATGAGAACCCTCACGGTCCATGGTAGACTTCTTAGGCGTAAAACCAGGTGAGTAATTGAAAATGGATCCTGTTAAGGATGACCTTAGCAAGGACCTCACCCGGCGCTGAGAGCAGTGTTATCCCCCTGTAGTTGCTGCAATCCAGGCGATCGCCCTTCCTGTTCCAGATAGGGACCACAAGTCCCGTTTTCCAGTCAGTTGACAGTAAAGATTGCCTGCAATGCCAGGAGGACAGCCTTACCACCAGCCTGGAGAAGTTCACCCCGAATATCAGAGATCCCTGCGGCCTTCACTGCCCCTAGCTGATTCAACACCCATGCAATCTCAGTGAGACTGGGTGGTTCACAACTAATCAGAGGATCAGCCTTAAGAACTGTGGACCCAGAGATGTCCAGCATCCAAGCCAGAGAATCAGCTTTAAACTGCTACTCGAAGTAGCTGGCCCAGCGGGTCTCACCTGCGGTGTCAACCGTAGGGGTGTGCCTAATCAGCACCTGGTCCTGGGTTGTTCCTGCGGATAATTATAACCTTTTTATTCTAATATATGTGCGGTTAGATTCATGCGGTGGTATTTTTCGTAACGATACATAAACAAAATGCAAAAAAAGGCCGACAAAATCAAAACAAAAACGTGCCTGCAGAAATGCGCCTTAATGACATAGCGCCTCGCGGCTACGCGGATCATATATAAAGGGGCAGGGAGGCAAAGCGGCGCGCGGCAGAGGCGCACGGAGCTGCGCAAACCCGCAGCAACGAACAGAAAAAAAGTTTAGTGATAAAATGCTTTTAATTAGCGGGAAGTAATGTACTGGATATAAATTAAATTTAAATCAGCCGACAGTCAACACATTTTAGAACTGAGCTAAATTAATGTTAAAACATTATAATCAATGCAGTGCCGACATCATGCCGAAACGGTCTTCCTCGCAAGTTCATGTTTGTTTTTAGTCTAGTGATCTAGGTGAGACTAACTTTAATGAGACTTCAGTAAGGCTCCGTTAAGTTCTTAGTGATGGATCACTTCGTGACATCCGTTAACGGGATTTCGCGCACTGAAGCCCCGCAGCCGCCGGACCCCTTCTCCGGTCCGCTCGGCTCCATCGCGCCCTGGAATTACACCCTCCTGGCCTGCCTGATGTTCACCGTGACTTCCCTGTCTCTGACCGAGAACTTCACAGTCATGCTGGTCACCTTCAGGTTCAAACAGCTGCGCCAGCCGCTAAATTACATTATCGTCAATCTGGCCGTGGCGGATTTCCTCGTCTCCCTCATCGGGGGGACCATCAGCTTCCTGACCAACGCCAGCGGCTACTTCTTCCTGGGCGGGTGGGCTTGCGTGCTGGAGGGCTTCGCTGTCACTTTTTTCGGTGAGTACGGCACTAACTGTACCGCTTCCGACTTCGTCAGGCTGGGCGTGCGGCATACACTTAAACTGTAGTCTGGTAACTGAAACATGCCGCTTAGGCATACACATCGGATAAATATGATTGCATTACTTGTATAGCAAATATGTTTGAAATATATTTTACAACAACCGATGAAAAGCCGATAAAATCATTAAACGTAAAAAACAATTGACATAATCATGCGTATTTCATTGATATTTATACTGTAACCATTGTTGGTTGTCAGACTTTAAAGCTATGTTTATATCTTCTTTAAAAACAGAAATAATGTAAAGATGGACTCGACTGGCAGCGTGTTAAACGCGAGAGGCTATGGCAAGTCGTTTAGCTTTAATTCGTTACTAGAGGATATCACAGATTCCGTTCTAACTAGTTAAATGTAAATTCCTGATATCGGAAATTCAGCTATAATTAGTTATAGTGCCAGTTCTTGAAATCAAAAATTATATTTTAGCTAGTGAGATTCAAGACGTCTTTCTCATTCATTTCATTGGGAGCTGGAATTTGAACTGTTTAAAATGCCAATTTCTGATATCAAATTTCTGATAGCATGGGGGTGACTGTGCCCTGTCTGCCCCCAGTGTGCTTGGTACACCCCAGCGTGGGGGTGACTGTGCCCTGTCTGCCC
>JAODJU010000041.1:1406241-1417155 GCA_026776725.1 Gnathonemus echidnorhynchus
ATGTTGCGCTGCTTTATTTGTTTAATCGTCTAGTCTGTGAAGAAGGCATTCAAGTAAGAATTGCATTGTACTCTGTATATGACAATAAAAACTTTGAATCCTTGTAATAAATGTATTTGATCTTTTTCCTGGCAGCTATCTTTTTACACAGGGCCACTATACACAATAGTTTATTTTTTCACTGCTAACATGCAGTTTGGATCAGGAGTTGGTTATTGTAAAAGAAGTGATGTGTATGCAGGTGATATTTGTATAGATTTATCACCCTTCTGGCAGTGCTGCCATTGCAATCAGGTCTCGCACACTACGAGGAGTAGAAGTTGTCCGGCTTGGCTGCAGTCAGTTTATACTCCATATGATGATGATTATTTAAAACATTTCACCATAAGTCTGCATTATTTAGCATATTGTCTTTCAAATTTATCAAATAAAAGGCTGCTTTCCAGTAATATATTTCCCCTTTGAAGTTTTCCTTAAAATATTGTTAAAATATCGTCTCGTCTCGTCTCGTTCTCGTGGGCTGAGTACCTGTTATATAGGTGCCGTTGCATCACCCAGGATCAGATGCGTTTTGTCAGACCCCAGCGTGTGAGTTATGTCACTCTGTCCAACCGGTATTATGTTTCAGCAGCTACTGACAGCCGTTATATTTTGTCCTTCATTACGACACCTTTATAAGCCAACAAGGGGCATAAAGGAAAATGTGCCGCCGAGTGGTTTACTGCGAATACCGATATTCTGAGCTGATCTGGCGCTAATTCAGATCACCGAAAGCACCCAGTCTGGCATGGTGCAGGCAGCTATCTCGGTTCCCCGGCAGCTTCGCCAGCTGTCTGAGGTCCGCCAAGGTCCACCGAGGACACCTCGGGCATCAGAGCGCGAAAGGCGGTGCGGCAGCCGCGGCGGCACGCTGCTGACAAAGCGGCCGGGGTCCGTGGCGCCCCAAGGAGCCCCGATCCGGCTCTTAGTGTGCGAATAGCTGCGCTTTTCAGGGCTGGAATTCGCACGGAGAAATGTGCAGATATGCAGCGCCGTATGCACAACCACTTTAAGATAACATAGAACCGTGTTTATTTTTATGTATATTGCCTTTCACAACACAGTCGCCCTAGGCATTTATCTGGAGTATATGGCGATGCTTATCATTACATCATTTATACAGTATAGTGCACGACACAGGTGAAAGGGAAATTTCTTTGCCCAGTAACAACACAAAAAAGGAATGGATAATAAATACAACAAACGGATAAACGTAAGTAAAAAATTAACAATGAAAGCGTAAAGAAAAAATACGAAATAAACTAATGGCAACAAATTTAAAGAAACAAATACTATTATGCCAAGTGCACTTTGAATGCACATATGCCTTTTGGGGAACAGCCATTTACCGTAGTGCATTATTTTGTACCTCTTTATACCGATAATGATAAACAAGCTTAAAAACTGCACACAGTGTTGAGGAGGGAAATTCTAATATATCACTACTTATCTAAACAAGGTTAGCTGAACTAAATCTATGGGAGCTAGATCAAGGAAAATCATTTGAAATGTTTCTGGTCGTGGTTAATATGTACAGCATTTGCAGAGGTTGTGCAAATTTGAAAGTCTGTTTTGGTTTTACACAAGTATAGGGAGTAATACTGTCACAGCGTACGAGTGCAGCCAGCCCTCTCAGACTGTGATCACTCAGCTCTGATGAGCGCAACTCAGTAACAGGACAAATGAGTCATCTGGATATCTCTGCACTATGTTAGGAAAGATTAGAGCATGTTAACGGCCAATGACACCCACAACCGTTTGATTCACACTCTCAGGCCAGCCAGCCGACGCAGCTGACGGGGCTCTGGCTGGGCTGACAGGCGCCAGCAGAGCGGACTAAAGGGTGGCTGACTAGCATGGAGGAGAATGAGCTGTGGCCTCACTGCTAAAGGGTTGTGGGTTCAGATCCCTTCTCAGTTTTGTGTGCAGTATATATGTGCGTCAGATTTCCTGCCCTCCTCTGACACCTCGTGTCTTGCATGTCCCAGCACAGGCTGTGACCCAACGTTAGGTGAGTGCTCCTCCAAGATTTATCTGTTATCATTTCTTCTCGTGTCTGCACTGTTTTTGCAATGTTTGCACTTTTTACACGCTTGCACTTTACGTAATCCTGTGTTGATACAGTGTTATATGTAGCACTATGGTCCTGGTGGAACGCTGTCTCATTTCACTATGCACTGTATCACTATATATCGTTGAAATGACAATAAAAGCCACTTGAGTTGAAGATCAAATGATGCTTCTGTATCTGGAGTCTGGTTCTCGCACCATCACATATTCCGTACACTGCTTTATTACCTAAGTGCAACCCTTGTTTTTAGACCCTGTGCTGTATGTGCATTGGGTGGTTTGTGAGTATGTCCCCCCCTCTAGAGGGGAGGGGGTGGGGTCACTGGCTCACCTTCTGTATAAGGACCCAGAATTCCACTGGGACATCAGCCACGAAGCTCTTAATGCATCATCTGGGGCCATTATCTGTCCCATTATCCGGCGGACATCTTGGGAGTAACGTGCCAACTGGGCTAGGAGATTCTCTGGGGCAGGCCTTGGGCGCGGGGGTGGGCAGGGGGCAAGGCAGCAGATGGGGAACTGGGTGTCCTCTCCTCCTGCGATAGATCATGTGAATCGGCAGAATTTCTGGGTTCTGTTGAGATGACCGCGTGTCTGGACCCTCGCCTGGCCAGGGCTCAGCTACACATCACCACAGTGAGAAGCATCTGGATGACTGAACCGAGGGATGTCGTACCAGACCTGACCTTTGACCTTTAACCATAGTCTCAAAATCCCTCTGTTTCTAGAGTCTAGCATTTATGCTATGCCGCGTGTATCAGCATGCAGGGGGTGATAATATAGAATCTGAAACGTGCCCAGCCATGCTGTGTATATAATTTTTATCTTTGTGTGTATGAGCCGTCTGTAATGGACATGACTGGGTAAGCCTGAGTCAGTGGATTAACAGCCACAACTGAGTTTGTCTGTGTAAACAGATGACCTTGTGTCAATATCAGTGTGCAGCTAGCTTAGCCGGCATTGTACTGCATGTGTGACCTTGGAGGAAAATTGCCAGTGGTATTAGATTTGTAGTAAGAGTCTAGAGGGACTACTCATTAAATACAGTCCATTTAACCGTTTGTATGGGTTCACTGGGTTCATTATTTATCTTCATTTCTATTATTCTTTTTATTAATAGCCACATAGATAGTTTAAATGTTTTTTTTTTTTTGCTTTACTTGTTTGCACTCATATTCTGAGTGAACATTTAATCATGGCATTGTGGAGAATCACTGTCCCACAGCTTTTTACACAAGTTTCTACAATGATCCTGCAGATTACCAGAGTACACAAGAATTTCTAGAAAAAGTTTGCATTTTGACATTACCTCAGTAACCATGTTTCTCCCATGAAACACAGACCTACACGATAAAACGTGCGTTTTTAGGGTGGCAGGTTATATACTGGGAGTTATATAAGCCCAGCAAAGGCAGGAGGTGCGTGTTTGATTGTACAGATTTCTGAAAAAAGTTTTTTATTATTATTATTCTTTAGCTGAAGCATCTTCTGCAGAAGGCAGAACATTAAGCAGACATTTAAGACCAGAGACTGTGATACTCATGATTGTATTAAGTTACTTTATTTATAAGTAATGCAGTGAAAAGCAAAGAGTATACAGAGATGGATTTGTGGTCGGTGTGGTGAGACTTGAGGTGACTTGACTGCACGCTCAGAAATACGTATTGGTCTATGAAGGTGAATATAGACAGGCAAATGCAGCCAAAACTCCTTCTTTATGGTAGAAGTATATATTTTCTGGGCTTTATGTAACACATACGCAAAGAAACAGATCACATGACCCTTTACCCAAAAAGTGATTTCAGAATGATTCCCAGAATCATCAGCTCTTACTTTGCTTTCACTCAGTGCAGCGACTTGGCTTCTGCTCTGGTCTGCTGGTACGAGGGAGAGATTGGTCATTAAGGTCAAGTGCGGAGACTTGGCAGAGAAGGTCTTGTGCATTTCCTGTCTAGTACCCACATCGGTGGGCATTGCCTTTTTTGCTGGAGTAAATGAGCAAACGGCGCGAGGCCATCTAGCTCGCCTCCCACGTGGTTTCTGCAGCTCTGGATACAAGCATTAGATGGCAGCGTTTGCTCGGCGAATTCCCAGCACCAGGAGGTATCATCGTCACCTCGGCCTGCTTGCCAGCGTTTTAATTACAGTGCTGCTTTTTGTGCAGTCTTTTGTCCGTGCTGTTGATTCCCAGTGATGGTTGTTGCTGGTATTTAAATTCAGTGCTGTTCATTTGCCAGTGTCTGTTTAGTAGGTGTTGTCTGGTTCCCAATGATGTTTGTTCGTCAGTGGTATTTAATTTCACTGCTGTTCGTTTGCCAGTGTCTGTTTATTAGGTGTTATTTGACTCCCAATGGTGTTAATTTGTTGCTGGTATTTCATTTCACTGTTGTTCATCTGCCAGTGTCTGTTTTGTAGGTGTTGTTTGATTCCTGATGATGTTTGTCAGTGGTATTTAATTTCACTGTTGTTCATCTGCCAGTGTCTGTTTTGTAGGTGTTGTTTGATTCCCGATGATGTTTGTCAGTGGTATTTAATTTCACTGCAGTTCATTTGCCAGTGTCTGTTTATTAGGTGTCATTTGATTCCCACTGTTGCTTGTTTGTCAGTGGTATTTAATTTCAGTGCAGTTTGTTTGCCAGTATATGTTAATTAGGTGTTATATAATTCGTAGTGACATTTTGCTTGTTGCTATCTTTTATTTCAGAGTGCTGTTTGCCTGTAGCTGCTGTTCTATAAGCCATTTAATTGTGAGGTTCAAAGTAAGCACCCATATCCATTGTTTGAACTGGTGATCCTTTAGTCCACATCCCCGACTCCATGTGCTGTACTATTCCGCTACCTACTTCCCCTTTTGGCACCTACACGCGCTCCTCAGCTCTTCAGAGCCTTAAAACACAATATAAATGAGCAGCTGCACTGCCTGCCATTTCACATTATCTGAGGGCAATGATGAGACATGATCTCCTTAAAAACGGACTCATCTGTATATGTGAACGCGTCGCCATTTGGCCGGCATAAAGGTGTCTGTTGTTGATGCAGTGAGGAGGAGGACCTCTTTTAATCTCCATTGGATGAGAAAGGACTTGATGCTTCCGTTTTCTCCAGAGGTGAAACAACATCTAGCTGGGATGGCAGAGAGGGCATTGAGAGTGCGCCCCCTAATGACTACAACAGTAATGACAATAACAAAGCCCCATAGTAATAGATAATAAGCACAGTAACCCTCGGAGTCAGTGCTGTAGCGGTGGCTGTTCATGATTAGCTTCCTGACATGTTACTCTCCTGGCTGCCCGTGGTGCTGCTTATGTAATGAACAGCGTTACAGCTACAAAGCGAGCCGCTGTAGCGGCCCAGGAGCTGCCTTGCCTGCTAGTGGATGCCTTGTCAGGCAGCCCGGTCACAGTGGGAAGGAGCCTGGATGCTGCCAACTTTGACACTATCTCTGAAATCAAGGCATTGAGCAGCCAAAGCGCTTAGCATGCAGTTCACACACCCAGTGTGTGCAGTGTGTGTGTGTGTGTGTGTGTGTGTGTGCATGTGGGACTGCATAGTGACTTTTCAGATGTCTGATTTATTTATGTGCATGTAGGTCTGTACAGTGACTTTGCAGACGTCTGATTTATTTATTTATGTGCGTGTAGGTCTGTACAGTGACTTTGCAGACGTCTGATTTATGTGCTTGTAGGTCTGTACAATGACTTTGTAGATGTATGATTTATGTGTAGGTCTGCAAAGTGATTTTTAGACATCTCATTTTTTTCTGTTTTTGTCAGACCACTCTGCAACATTTTTTATTTCTGTCTGTATGGAGGGAAGACTTGTGGATCTCCTCTGAGTACCATGCACCTTGATATTTCGAATCTTTTCTTCAGTGATATCATGGTTCAGAATTGCCTCATTTGAATATTTTGCAGTGGGACTGTTGTCTGTGCACTATGATGAATGTGTTCTGCAGTGTCACCCATGAGCTGAAGGTGCATGCCCCGTACGTCACCACGACGGCAGCCTGCGATTTAACCTCACCAAGCGGAGCTGCACCCAGCAGATGGAGAGCTGTAAGTGCAGCCTTTCTCAGTTAGTCCATGCTGATGTCTTCCTGCCTGTGTTGCTGTTTATAGAGAGAGCAGGGGATGGGAAGTGTGAGGGAGCCAGGTTGCATTTGAAATCCATCCATTGTTATATAAAGCGATTTTAAAAATGATCCTGTAACTAAGCAGCTGGCGCGGACTCCCCGCATCCCATAATAGCTGCAGTAATAAAAATCTGCTTGACGGCTGTAAGCTTCTGCTTCTGACGGCGATGGTTCAGCGGGACGCTGAAGTGTAAAAGGAAATCATTCTTGGAAGTTTGCTAGTTCATATACATACATAAAAATGACTGTGGGTATATTTTACAATCCATGGATGTAGTGTGTGGTGTCGATAATAAAAGACAGTTTGACAGTTTCAGCAGGTTAACACTCAGTTCCCATGACCAGAAAGTTGCCAATTGAAATCCTGCAGCTGGAAGACCAATCCCACTGCTGGCCCCCGGAGCGAGGCCCTTAACCCCCTGCTCCTGGGGTGCTGCACAGTGGCTGACCCTGTAGTGTGACCCCCAAGCATGCACTCACCTGTGTATGAGTCTGTGTGTCTCATGGAGAGCAAGACACGGTACGCAAAAGAGAATTTTCCCATACGGATCAAGAAAGTGTCCCTATTCTGTTCTCTACAGCTCGCTTCAAAAGCGTGTTAAAAGCTGCAGCTGCGTAAGCTGAAGCTGCCATGTGTGACAGGCATGGAAATCAGGATGATGGAGACGATGAGCCCAGGACAGAGAAGCAGAGTTTCCTGAAGCTGCAGCTGGCACAGTGCTGCTGAGCTCTGCTCTGGTACCAGGGTGTGGGGCTGCTTGGCAGGTGGGTGGGGACACCCCCACCTCTCTCAGGTACACATGCCAGACGAATCTCCACTTTGAACTGAAGAGAAGCATTCTGTCCTTTAACCTGGATGCACATGCCGCATGTGGCACTTTCCAGTGAATCTCTGAATCGATTTGTCTTCATTTCCTGCTGCAGAGATACTCATGCTGTGCTTTAGGGGTTACTTTCTGTATGTACTCTGAAGGTACTCACCTGAGTACCAATTCTTCCTTTACCTGCTCACCACCAGGTCTATATTTTTATTGGTACTTCTTCCATCAGTGACATATCAGTCCTCTCTATAGACAAACTGGTAATGCTCCAGTTTTCCAAAGCCAGTGTACAATGCCAAGGTCTCCTAATAAACAGACAGTCCTACTGGTTTCAAATGATGTGGCACTTGAGTCTCACCATTAATGTTGTGAGTGTTGGGCCTCCTGGTGCCTCCCCTTGAAGGACTTAGAGGAGGCGTGTCCTCCAAAAGGGTGCAGCAAATACAGCATAAGGGCATGATCCCTGCTCCTGCAATAGCCATTTCTCTTCCAGTGCTATCCATCCATCCATCCATCCATCCATCCATCCATCCTTTCATCCATCCATCTTCCAGCCGCTTGTCCTGGTCAGAGTGAGAGGTATGATCCATACTCTCAGAGGTGCATAAGAGGTCGATAAGCCTGTATACTCAGTACCACTGCAACACTCTCATAGCCTTTATTTATCGTGCTGATATTTTGGTTGTTTGAACAACTGAGTTGTAACATTGTTTGTTTTTTTAGGCTTGTTTTTTTTAAGTTTGTATATTTCAATTGCCTGTAATAGTTATGATATTTGCCTGGAATTTGAATAAACGTGAACTCCTCGGATATGAAATGCGCAGAAATTAAAGCATCTCTGTGAATGAACCTGACTTTCCCGGTATGTCTTGCAGACATTTTTCATGCGCAGTGGCATTGTGGGATGTGTTTTGTTTGACTGTTACACAGCCTTCACCCATCCAACCTATGAGTGATGTTTCAGGATCAGTCATCACTATTATCACATTATTATGCTATAATGCAGTGCTGTCATCTGTACAAAGCACTTACAGAAAAAAAGCAAGAGCAAATGCAAAATAAAGCAAAATCAATAGAGCAAAGGGAAGCACAATGAACCATGGAAAGCTGCCATGGAAACGGCCTGTTAATTGTGTCTCTACATCTCTGACTCGCAGCCAGCGGAAAGATTAAGAGTCTGTGTTTTACAAACTGTTGTCTGAGTCACTCAGTGGTTGGTTAGCTCCATGTCACCGGTGCAGAGATCACCATGGAGACGTGTTAAACCAATCCTTGACCACAACAATGAATGGTTTGCCAAGCTATAAACATGGGTAGTCATTAATGTCAATATTAGCAGTGTTCCGACTCAACACCAGGTGGGGCTATAAAATCAGGTTTTTTAATCCAGATCAGTAAATGACATTTCAAATCAATGGAGTTTGTGATTCCATCAATGGAATTATTCTTGTATTTTATTTCAAATCTACTTCCAAACCTTTTCCCTACCTCTTTAAGGAGATTTTTATGTATTATATTACAAAGGCAGGTCAGGTTTTTGAATAAACTATTGTGTTTAAGCTTTTACATGCTCAGGTCTGAGACCGATCTTGAAAAAAAATCCTTATCCATGCCGACAGAAAGAATGAGAGGCTGTAATCACTCAGAAGCACATGCCATTTTCCTGGGCCAGGCAGCTCATTGTCCAGGCCGCTCACGCTGACAGCCAGAGCCTGGGAGCAGCCACCTCCTCCCTCTGACACCTAACATGCCCAGATGTTCAGAAGAGGACACTTTGACAACATACAGAATTGTTTCATCATTATATAGCAATGTGCCATCATGACAAATCTTTGATGATTTAGTCATAGCGTTGCTCATCAGTAATACTTGCATTAATTTCCAAATTCTTATTGAGGTACTTATTTTAATTTTGTTCTGATCCCAGAAAGTGAGCTTTTTAGTTCATTATCATCTGGATGATGGTAATTAGCTGTTTTTGATGTTTTTGCCCGTCAGGGAAAGCTCGCTAATGTGTTCCAGGATCCCTGTGCTGAGCCGTTGTCCACTGGTTTTTCATGCTGAACAGTGGACTCCTCCAGCATCAGTCTGACCAATCAGAGTTCAGCTCAGATCGGCTCTGAGCCAATCGGCAAGCAGGGAGGGCCCCATGACTCATCCCCGACGGTGCTGCAGTAGGGGGTGCCCTTTGAGAGGAGAGGCCCGTCAGACCTGAGATTAATTGCCGGCTTGTTCCCATTCAGCTGGCAGGCCGGGAAATTAGCACCCAGAATTATTATTAGTATTATTAACATTTAAGTGCTTTGTGGGAGAAGCCAAAAAGCTGAGCAGGAACGCAGCAGGCAGCCTGCTCGGAAAGATGGCGGATTGTGCCACCTGTCAGTGTTGTGGTCACCTGATGGCTCTCGCTGATGCCTGTCTCCTGCAGGGGGCAGACCTATTGGGGGGCGGTGGGAGGGGGATAACTGCTGCTCTCGCCAGACGCCCACCGAGCCCTGGATGCCCAGTCCCAGTCAGCCAAATCCTCACTGCACCTTTGGATGTGTTGATCATATTGGAGCTGGGTTGTTTCTCATATGGATGGAAATGCCATGATTGAAAAATACAAATATGCCATCCCAACTACTTATTTAAAATTTATTTTCAGCTTTTAAAGAATCTTTTTCTTATGTGATTCCTTTATAATACAACTTTGAAGCCTTAAGTTGGATCAGATGTGTTTGATATTATAAATGAAAAACACTCGACTTCGCAGCTGATGTCATGTGATCAGTTACCTTGGTATGAAAGTCATTGTTCCTCAATGGGAACGTGCCACGTGCTTCCTGTGGGCCAGAGTCAGTCTACAGCTGACACGCTACTCTATTTTGTGAGTAAAAGGAAATGATAAATAATAAAGCCTAAAGAAGCAGCATGTCATTGTGCAGAGTGTGCTTTGTTTTACTTTTCTAGTTCTTGAGAGAAAGGGCATCTGATTCCCCTTTTGTACAGATAGCACCACACATGAAAAATTATTTGGGTCTTCAACATGCTTGAGGCAGGACATTCACAGAACAGCTGGATCTGTGTGGCGTCACATGGGAGCAGCAAGGTGTCAGGTGGGCTGGGACTGGGTCATGTGACCTGGGAGCTGGCCAGCGGTCGGATGGACTGTTCTTGGAAAACTTCTCACCCATCACTTTGAACCTCTTTCCTTATTGACGGCCAGTAATGAAGGAGAACAAGTTGGTTTTTCTGGGACCAGGAAATCTTCCCTCATTTGGAGGCTGAGGTATGCAAGTTCAAGCACAATGGCGGGGGTGTGGAGAGTTACATCTCCTGCCTACTCTGGGTGTGAATTGAACCAGAATATGTGTTAAAAGGGAACTATTGATGGCCTCCAACTGTGTGTGGGAGAGTGTTTAAGCGTGTAGCAGGTCATTATGTCTGCTCAAGGGCATATTCAGCCTGCTGGTGACACTGAAGCTCAATATCATGGGGCGGAACTGGACCCAGAATCCACGTCAGAAGCAGGAGACAGAACCCTCTCCATAGGGAAGGCAGAACCGTCCATGTAAGGCAGAGAGGAAACCAGAATAAATGAGACAGACTAACAGAACATTATTGATCGGAAGTGGTAGTATACACAGTGCCAGGGGGTGTGGCATTCCAGTTCCGATGAACTGGGGGGGCAGTAGCAGACCCCCCACCCGTCCCTGCTCACCCAGCGCAGCTGGAAGCTGAGCAGCAGGAAGGAGGACTGGATTATGGCTGCTGGCTTCCTTAGCGGGAGCTGGCGGAACAATAGCATGGCCAAGGACCGTCATGCTCGGTGACGTCCCCATGCTGGTCCCACTGCCACCGTCCCCCCCA
>JAODJU010000041.1:1425851-1441936 GCA_026776725.1 Gnathonemus echidnorhynchus
GAACACTAAGCCAGAATGGGGTGCCTATATACTGAACACGAACACTAAGCCAGAATGGGGTGCCTATATACTGAACATGAACACTAAGCCAGAATGGGGTGCCTATATACTGAACATGAACACTTAAGCCAGAATGGGGTGCCTATATACTGAACACGAACACTAGGCCAGAATGGGGTGCCTATATACTGAACACGAACACTAGGCCAGAATGGGGTGCCTATATACTGAACAAAAACACTAAGCCAGAATGGGGTGCCTATACTGTATACTGAACATGAACACTAAGCCAGAATGGGGTGCCTATATACTGAACACGAACACTAAGTCAGAATGGGTTGCCTATATACTGAACATGAACAGGTGTAGTATCGTTCCCGTTTCATAGCACTACGTACTAGTACGTATCAGTCCAGCAGGGTCTGGGCTTAGAACTGTGCATCGGCGCAGAACGTCCAGTAATGGGAAGGCAACATGAAGAAGCATCTTAAAATAAATAAGCAAAAAACACTATCAGACATGTTATACTAATTGATTTCAAATGATTTTAACATTTTTCCGTAATTCAGAATGATTTTAGATATAGAAATTATAAGTAAATTTACTAAAAAAGTAATTTACAGTATTTCACCATCTTAACAGGTGTAATCCGTTTATATAGTTCATGAATGACTGTGAAATAAATACAGTAATTTAAAACGCGTGGTAACGCATTCGTTTTCCAGGTTAAACGCATACACAGGCTACCAGTGTCAGCGAAATGTGGCTATATTAATAACAGTTGCCATGACGTCACCGTGTCCATTTTATAGACGCTTTAAAGGAAGGGTTTCGTTTCGGGACATAACCCTAATGTGAGGATAAACCCTGGAAGATTGTCGCTTTAAATAAGAGCTGCAGCGACGATGTGCCCTGGAGCAGAGATGGCACCGACCATGTCCGACTCTGCGGCAGGGAGCTCGGCCGAAGGAGCGCGCTAAGGACGGCCGTTCCCACGGATTCCGGGCCGCCGCGCTTTGGCAGCTCCCAGCCCGGAGAGAAAGGCTGCAAACTTCTCCTTGTTTAACGCGAGTTAAATGCTGGGCTGCGATGCTCCGCGTCTTTTATGCCTGGCCGAGCTGTCGCCCCCTCCGGCTGCAAGCTTTCCCGCAGCACCGCCCGGCACTCCGTGCTTTAATTGCCTTTGGAAATGACTAACTCTGCGTTTGCGTCGGACGGGCTACAAACTGGATGACGATGGGAAGCTCGACGGCATTTTTACACTAGTTGCATTCACCGAATTAGGTAAAGAAATCTTTATATATATATTGATATACACAAAAACTCTACGTTGGTGCTTCGATTTAGCGGATATACGGTAGCTGTAAAATCAAGATAAAGACAGAGCTTAGAATATAATCTCTGCCAGATCAATAATAATTATCAGCAGGCAGCTCTCTGAAATGCATACATTGTTTTTTTCCTCTAAATAAAAGTCAGTTCTTACCTTAGCAAATATATTTCGTAACATTGTTCCATAACTACGAACCTATTTCTCGTCTTTACCCCAACCGTTTCGGCACAAGGTACCAGTGCGCTTTTTTGTAAATTTATTTCCTGCCTTCGACACTACGGCCATCATTTGTTATCTGCAGTGGAAACAGGGTCGTTGAAAGCTGGACAGCAGCCTGCTTACGTTATTAATAATCATTGCGTTCTTACAAATGCTCATAAATGAGCTTCGATTTGAAAGCCGGCACGGAGCTGCGGTCCGGTCCGGTTCCCTGGGCTGACGGTGCTGCTTCTGCAGGTGTGGAGCTGTCCTGCCCTCGGATGGCCACGGAGACCCCAGGGCTGCTCCCCGCATCTCATTTCTCTGCGCGATTTGGCAGCGCGAATGGTGAGTCCCGAACCGAGCCGAACCGAACCGGGCAGCGTAGCGCCGGGCTGCATCTTCCGCCCCTCAACTTACGCGGACTTCGTCTGCACGGTTAGTTGTGCTGCGTGTTGATGTGGCAGCGGTGATTGTTTTAAAGTTTTACACCGCTAGTGCTTTTAAAGGTCCATTCCTATTTATTCTGGCCGCGTTACATTACACATTTAATGGGTTAATAAAAGTGTAAAGGGAAGCTGTTCTTAATTGAATATTTGAATCGATTTGTTGGATCTTTTCCAGACTCACAGTAAACAGAACATTGTCAGATATTTCCATTAATAGCTCTGAGTACACTCTACATACACTGGATTGTTGCAATAGGCTAATATCATCGTGATCCGTAACATTCTACTCATCGATCGGTATATTATTCACACTCCGCCAACCCACCCACAACGTGGAAAGTTAAACTACTGTGTTGGTGAGCGAAGCCCTTCAGGAGCAGCTCTGCACGCCACGTTACGTTCAAGCTGCAGAACACAAAGCGTGAATCATTCATTCACCTTCCCATAATCTATCCCGATGTCTCACTCTGCCTGTCCGCCGAGTGTCCGAGGGCCCGTCTCCGTTTTTAATTATGCATGAAGACAGATAGACGTGTCGGAGGCTGTGGGTCTGCCGGGGAAAACCCGGCATTATGGGAAGATGCCGCGCGGCTGCGGAGAGGCGTGCGCCGCATACCAATGGCGTTACAGTAGCGTCGGGGGGAGGCAAGTGACTGCGGCGCGATGGGGGGCGGGGGCACGGCCCACGATGGGCTGAGGGTTCAAGGAGTTGTCAGGTCTCCTATGAGCTCATTATGGAGAGGCTTACATTATATGTGCTATATATGCGATTTTAAAAGGAATGGTTCTGTAACATCGCTGATCAGTTTGCCCTAGGTAAACTCGTGTAATAGCTCCTCAGGCCTATAATGACTCATATATCCTATAATGATTTGTCAGTTCTGTAACAGCAGTAATATAAAAACTCCTCAGTTCTGTGACTGTCAGTTCTGTTCTTTCTAAAGCACGGTGCCTTGTGAACATCAGTGACTCCACCAGTAAGTGTTTGAACTGCTTGGTTGCTTAATGGAGATGCAGCCTCTAGTAAACGGTCCTTAAATCACTTGAGCATCGTGAGGTCTCTCTGACTCCTGCTGAACATGTGGCTTTGTGGAGGACAGTACATGTAAGCGTTTTTTTCCCTGAGTAATGGAACCTTACAGCAGTTAACAGGGAAGTTAACATGTCACACAGCCATTGGCTATTCAGCACCATGGACAGCGATGTAATATTGTCAAGGGCAAACATGTGTGTGGCATAATCAGTTATAGAATAGGTTTCATTCCCTTGGACAGGGTGATGTCATCAGTTACAAGCTGGATTTCAATCCCATGAACAGGGTGGCATCATCAATTATAGGCTGGGTTTCAGTCCCATGGACAGGGTGGCATAATCAGTTATAGGCTGGGTTTCAGTCCTATTGGCAGGGTGGTGTCATCATTAATAGGCTGGGTTTCAGTCCCATGGGGTGGTTTCATCAGTTATAGGCTGGGTTTCAGTCCCATGGACAGGGTGGTGTCATCAGTAATAGACTGGGTTTCAGTCCCATATAGTGGTGTCATCAGTTATAGGCTGGGTTTCAGTCCCATGGACAGGGTGGTGTCATCATTAATAGGTTGGGTTTCAGTCCCATGGACAGGGTGGTGTCATCGGTAATAGGCTGGGTTTCAGTCCTATAGACAGGCGGGTGCCATCATTTATCAGCCTAGGTTTCGATCCCATGGACAGGGTGGTATCAGTTGTCGGGTTGGGTTTCAATCCCATGCACAGGGTGATAGGGTGTTAACATGGACTGTGTTTCAGCATCCTGGATGATCACATTATTGGGCAGTTTTGAAGCTCAGCACACTAAGCCTCAGTGCCTGTGATCAGAAGGTTGTTGGTTCAATGGCCAGCCTCAACAGAATAGTCACATGTCTGTGAGCTCCTGAGGAAGGCCCCTAACCCCCAGCTCCACGCGTGCTGGATGCTGGCTGACTCTGCACTGTGACCCCCAAGCTTGAAGTAGAGGTACAGGGCAAGTTATTCTCGGCCTTTTATTAACAAGCATAAAGGGATGTTGACGGCGAGGGCGTGACAGAGGCCAGGTGTGCGTGGACCTCCGGGATCCCTCTGGGGTGTGACCTCTCGGCCTGGACCGGCCTGCCCTCTGTGCCTCTTCTACCATGCAAAAGGATTATTTTGGGTGACACTGCGATGACGTGTGAATCGGGGGCTATGAAATGCTGACAAACAGTCAGGCTTTTGCCAAACGGTGTGCAGAGACCAGAACTGACAGGTTTACTTACTGGTTCACAGACACTGAGCGGCGGGTCGGTTTGCTGGCTGCACCGAACAAACAGGCGAAAGACGCTGACCTGCCGTGGGCAACCGGCTCCTTCAGATCCACCCACCTCGTTTCTATAGAAACAAGGAGGATGCATGTTATGCCCGTGTCCTTTTATTTTGCTCTCTCAGGCCTATTTGTGTATCATTCGTTTAATTCCGAATGCAATTTTAGGAATTAATGACAATGGGAAAGAGAATGTAATAAATGGAAATAAAATGGGAAGTAATTTATCAGCAGGCAAAGCTTAGCAGTGACTCACTGTGTCGATGGTGCAGTGTTGCTACCCATCATGCACTGCATTGTGTCTACCTGTCACCCCAGGATGAGTTCTGTGTCGTAATTACAGGAGGCTCAATGAAGCCCCCATTCCGGCACGCTGTCATTGGTTGACTCAGGCCTCTTGATTATAACATACATTCAAGCGCTTTACCCTGTATTTGTCTTTTCTAAAAGCGACTCTGACAGTTTTATGTTCTTGGTATGAAAACAGCACAGCTCACTCTCGGCACTGACTGCCCCACAAGAACTCTGCTGTTGGATTCCTGACTGCTGTGCTTCATCTCTCTGCCAGCAGGTGGCATGGCGGTTAACTTGAAGCCCAAGTTTGTTGGTGTGGCTTCCGGAAGGAACTCTGCTGTTGTACCTTAGGGAGACACACTTATCCGGAATTGCTGCTGCAAATTGTGAAACTCGAAATTACGCAGCCGTTTTGGGGAAAAATGTCACCTAGGCAGCAAAAAAGTAGCTGCGCTCTTCTTTTTCATTCATCCCACATCCGACACGTCAGCAGCTCACGGACCTCGGGCCAAACTCAGCCCCCAGCCTAGTTTCACGCTGCCTGCAGGAACTTATGGAAAATCACACTGATAAGGTTTTAATCTAGGCGGCAGAATACAATTTCAGAATACGGATACATTGGTTAGAAAAAAAATGTTAAAAGTCAAGTCAAGTGGGCTGTATTGTCATACCATCTGAATGCATCACTGCCATCATCAACAGTCATTCTGTCGAGTACGTCTTTTGGTCACTCTATGGATCAATGCTTTCCATGTTTACTGATCTAGATCAGCAGGTACACAGGAGCACGAAATAGCAGTCCCCCAGGACCACGGTGATGACATACAGACAGCGAGTGATAATAATAATAATCATACCAGGTCATACTATTCTTAGTCTTCTACGTGGGACACTATAGTGGATAATAATCAGCTCGACTATCAGTCTGACCAGGCTGAAAAATATGACAGCTTGCATGGGCAACTGGGAAGGGACAGAATTAATGAACTGCTGGCAGTATGTATTTAATCGCGGTGGGGAGAGGAGGGACATGGTACTCTCAGGCCACCCGACACGTGACGCGACGCGCAGCCGCGGGAGGGACGCAGGCCTAACGTGCCGACGGACAGCTGCTGTACTCATGGCTGCTTGGTGATTAACGTAGCGAAGGGATCCTAGCTGAGGCCAAGCTTGCAGGCAGGTGATGTCCTCTTTCCTTAATCGTTCCTGATGCCTGCAGTCTCGTTGGCAGAGGGGGAGGTCATTTCCTGGACAGATTTTTGTTCTCAGTCCAAACATAAGTACCCTTATCTCTGTGTCATTAGCCTGTTACCCTTTACTGGGGTCCCTTGAGATTGGAGTCCATCGGGGCCCCATTAACTAAAGCGACTTTGACACCCTATGTTTTAAAGTCTATATTTAGTGAAGAAAAACACACACTACTTACGCTGGACCGAAATAGGTAACTTAAAATAAACAGAGAGCCCCGCGGGACCCAATAGCGCAGGAGGGAGTCTCACATTTAGGCCGTCTTCATAACATCCTCACTGGACCTGGTCTGGGCAGAATGTTCCAGAACCAGCCTGGCAAAGCACGGCGCCACCTGGGATTCAGTGAGCTTTACGACCTGTACATAAACGCTGTTTGTGATGTCTGAATCTGGGCTATTTCGGGACCAACTAACGGCAGTTTGTCAGCAGCTCACAGGAGAACTGATGGCAGAGCTGAGCCAGTCAGAATCTCAGCCACACTGCCAGTGACAGGCCCAAGACAGGCCTGGAACAGGCCCAAGACAGGCCCGGAACAGGCCCGGGACAGGCCCAGGACAGGTCCTTGTGACAAATTAAACCTGAAACTTGCCCATTGCAGCATCATTGGCAGAGATGAGCACTTCTAGGAGGTGGAGCAGGCAGAATGACCTCTTCTCGAGTCTCTATTATGTCCGAGGAATCCCCTTTGAGAAGAGGGATTAGCAGGTCATCGTGCGCATGTCCCCTTTGCAAAGCGCCTGGTGCTGTTTGTCCAAAAACCCAGGTTTCCTGCCAAGAAGAGGCTGGTGCTTTGAGCTTCACTGCGTGACAGTGATCCAAAGCGTACATGAAACTACAAAAGTGGGATAACCGCAGAAAATGAACTCCCTCTTCCCACCACTCATATCTACTTGCCACCACATCACAGATGTACATCAAATGGCAAGGGGAGCTAGAAAACTCCCACATGAAGGAAAGTTCAGGTACTTTGCTTTCTGAGAAAAGCCAGAATGTTATAGATACCATAAAGCAGGAGACATCAGAGTGATCTACGCCACAGAAAGCTGCACTGAGTGAGGCCTGCCGAGTGCAGCCTTCTGAGTGCGGCCTGCTGAATGCAGCCTACTGAATGCGGCCTTCTGAGTGTGGCCTGCCGAGTGCGGCCTTCTGAGTGCGGCCTACTGAATGCGGTCTTCTGAGTGTGGCCTGCCGAGTGCGGCCTTCTGAGTGCGGCCTACTGAATGCGGTCTTCTGAGTGCGGCCTGCCGAGTGCGGCCTTCTGAATGCAGCCTTCTGAGTGTGGCCATCTGAATGCGGCCTTCCGGGTCCAACTTGTCAAGTATGGCCTGTCGAATACACACTTCTGAGTGCAGCCTTCTGGGTGCAGCCAGCCAAGTATGGCCTATCGAATGCGGACTTCTGAGTGCAGCCTGCTGCGTGCGGCCTTCTGAGTGTGGCTTGATGAGTGCGGCCTGCTGAGTGCGGCCTGATGAGTGCAGCCTTCTCAGTCCGGCCTGCCAAGTTTGGCCTTCTGAGTGAGGCCTGCCAAGTATGACTGGTGAGAATGGTGTGGCTCATAGCATTAGGCCTCAGTATCTCACCCTCAGTAACAGAGTGACATACTCTCTGCTATACATAGACTTAAAAAGAGTTGTACATTGGTCAACTTTGTATTATTTCACACCAACAGGCTGCTCCGTTTCCTAAGGCGAATGAGAAAATGCATGATTCATTGCATAATTATTGCATATCGATCAGAATGATTTTTTTTTTACTTACAAGATCATTTTGGATAGGTTGTGTTATTGGACCAGTGGAGGTGCACATGCGTGTGATATCTCCGTGATGTTACCAGGGGACGCCATCTGCACTTCGCTTATCTGATGAACATGATATATTTGAGTCAGGGTGTGAGCTACACTTTCTCCGCAGTCAGAGCTGCTGAACTTCAATTAAAAGCTGGATGAGTCTCAGAGCCCCTCACACTGCTCCAGATAAATGCTATTTATCTTAGCAGAAGCTTTTATCCTGGCGACATCCTTTTTTTGTTTGTTTGTTTTTGTTTTTCCAGTGAGCTGGGGCAGACAGTCCCTGGGGCAGCTGGGGTTAAGGGTCTCACTCAGGGGCCCAAAGGTGACATCACACAGCTTCCTAACCCGCTGAGCCCTCCCTGCCTCCCAGCCCCCATACTTGCAGACAGGCAGGCTTTCGCCATGTTATTTTCTGCCTCGTGTCTCCGCTTTACTCCTAAGTGTGTGCCATACAGACGCCCCAGCTCTGGGCCTCATAGACAGGCCTCGCATCTACCCTGGACCTGGTTGGGGGGTGTCAGACCATGGTTGGGGCTTGAGTGTTTTGTATGGTCTTGTTAATTTGATCCCTCCCCTCCCCACCTGTCGTGATGTAATCAGGGCGGCGGCCTGTGTCTCCCGTCTCCCCCAACAGGACTTTGAGAATGCGCTGGCCTTCCCCCCGTACCTGGGGGAGTTCCTGCACCCGGTCGTGTACGCCTGCACGTCTGTGCTGCTGCTGTGCATGCTCACTGCCATCGTCACCTACATCGTGCACCACAGGTAAGCGGGGGGGGGGGCAAATGGGAGGGAAGCAGGCTCCTTCTAGCTGAAACGGGACTGCCGAGCGAAAGCTAAAGATGAATATTTTATAATGATCTATAAAAAGGTAGAAATGTGTAAGTTCTTTCTGGAATGTTCCGAAATATACCCTGGCTGTGCAAAAATAACAGTCAGACTGGGAATGACCAAAGAGTGTTCTTTGTAAGCGAAGTGGCACATTAGCCAGTCTGGTTTCTCACGCGTCTTGCTGAATCCCCACAAAGTGGGCGGGACTTACACATGTTGCCGTGTTCTGGATGGTCGTGCGTACATACAGAGTGCGTGCATCTCCTGCTCCGTACAGACAGACACTGCAGGCTCTCAGAGACATCACATACTCTCCGTGTTCAGTACCTCATGCGTTCGGCTGATCAATTTTTAAAGGACATTAATGATGAAAAGGTCTCTTCTAAAATGTTCTCCTGGCGGTCTGCCTCCCGCCGCCGTCCGTATGGTGAGCTCGCCTCCTGTCCTGGCTTGGGGGGCTGCCTGCATGAACATGGACTGCCCTGTGGAGATTAGCACGGCCGCTTAGGCTCCCTGTGGAAGGACACCAGCTTCAGCTTCTCTGGAGACACTCTCCGGATGTCAAACGGGCCATCTCGAATCCCTTAAAAAATCAGAAATATGAAAGCGTCAATTATGCATTTGGGAAGAAACATACTGCATTTATTTTTCATACACATTTTATTTATTTACCTGCCGCTTTTAATCCAAAGTGACGTACATGGGAGGAAGCAGGGTCAGCCTGTCCCTGGAGCAGCGGGGGGGTTAGGGCCTGTTCCAGGGCTCGGCGGTGACATCACTCTGCCAACCCTGGGTCACTAAAGCAGAAGGGCCCCTTCGGCTTGTTATACTTACATGTGAGCACAGGCAGAATTTAATGTGACGCTAATTGAAGATAAACAGCAACCCCCAGAGAGCTCTGCTGGTCTCCTCTCTCTTATCTGAACTGGGTCCCACCTGGCTTCTCTTTGTAGCCTCGTTAAGAAGTGGAAGGATTCATGGCTTCTGAAGAACATGTGTAAATAATTCGCCGGGAGCCCCGGCAGCTGTGCCGTTAAGCATGGGGGCTCACTGCAGCTCTCTTTGCTTTTTTTTGTCCCCCCCCTCAGCGCCATCCGCATCAGCAGGCAAGGCTGGCACGTGCTCCTTAACCTCTGCGTGCACACGGCACTGACATTCACCGCCTTCGCCGGGGGCATCAACCGTATTACTTCCCCTGTCGCCTGCCAGGTGGTGAGTGCCCCCGCCGCCCGGGGAATCCATTATTTAGCCGCTCTGCGGCTCCCCCCACCCCCCCATGGGGCCCACCCCCCCACCGTCAGGGTGTCCTTGTCACATGGAATGACAGCGGCTGACTCCCGATGCCCAAACGGAGCCGCGTAGCGCCGGGCCCCCACCCTGACACTGCGGGGCTGTCGGGGGCCGCGCTCGGGGGCCGTTCGCCTCATGGAGCCCGGCACTGATCGCCATGGTAACGAGCGCCACCCGCCCGCATGCTTCTGACTAGCGAAGCATGCGCTAAATCCATAGCGCGAGATTACGGGCGACGCTGTCCGAGAAATCCAAGGCTTTTGCTCTGCTGTACTCACCGACTGTCTCGGTGAATACTGACGCTCGGTTAATGGCTGGATTCACATGCAAACATGCTACGTTCGTCATATTACATGCTTAAAAGCACGTTAGTTAGCATGTAATTTACATTAATGATTTGTCAGAGAGACATTTCCTCTGGGCACTCCAACAAGCAGCCAGGCTGATTGATGGTTATAAACTGTCCATGGTGTATGATTGTGGCAGGGCGTCCCCTGCCCTGTGCCCTGTGATGGACTGGCATCTGTCCAGGGTGTCCCCTGCCCTGTGCCCTGTGATGGACTGGCATCTGTCCAGGGTGTCCCCTGCCCTGTGCCCTGTGATGGACTGGCATCTGTCCAGGGCGTCCCCTGCCCTGTGCCCTGTGCTGTCCCTGTGACTCTGACCAGGATAAATGGTCTGCTGTATGGATGTTGGAGTATCCAGAAAAACGCTGTGGTACAGCAGAGTATTACAGGTTTCATAGAAGATTTAACCCATCTCACAGTTTATGAGTAGTAGTGGTGACACTGTTGCTCCAGGAGGGGCGCTAGTGAGCGGGCGTATGATGTGCAGTGCGTCTGCTCCACCACAGGTGGGCGTCGTGCTGCACTACTCCTCGCTGGCCAGCCTGCTGTGGTTGGGTGTCAGCGCCAGGTTCATCTACACCCAGGTGAGCAGGGAGGCGCCCCAGGGTCCGGATGGGGACCCCTGCTCCCCCCAGAGTCCCCCAACGGGCATCGTGAGGTAGGCGGGGGGGGGGTGGGGGGACGACACACTCATAACTGACAGGGTGACTTAGGGTTAGCACAGCTGGAACTGCAGTGGCAGACCAGGGGCCCTAGGCTGCATGGGCAAGGGGCCCCTGAGCGGCCATTTGAGAGGGAATTACAAACGATCAATAATATGCTAATGAAAGCGTCAGGTGGCAGCTGTAGTACTTACCAATCAGGGTGGGGGCAGGAGTGCTGTCGGTAAAATTCGCCAATCAGGGGGAGGGGGTGTCATGCTGGACGGATCGATTGGCCAGATATTAGAGGTGTGACCTTTCCGTCTTTGCTGAGGCCGCGGCTGTAGCCCAGGTCAGGCTATACTTATAAGGTTAGTCTTAAATTTTTGCATACGTCCGTTTAATCGTGTTTTCTCCACGTCTGCTTACAATTTGTCTACCGCTCTAGCAGGATAGTGTCACAGACAGGGGAGACGTGACGTTAGTCTTGTATTTTTCCTCCGTTTTCTTCTGTGATGCGACCGATAGCCAAGCACTGGGCTGCAGTGCGAAAAGCAAGCTGGACAGGAATAGTCCGTCACAGCCGAGACAAGGAGGCAACCTTGTCTCCCCTAAAAATGAAAATATCAGACATGCTAGTTTAATTTAAATGATTATTTTATCTGATATCCATAAACATTCTGTCTTTACGGGGCCTCTTTCGGCTGCCTATACCTGCCCTGTGGTAATTCCGTCCCTGACCAGCTGCAAATGGCCATATAACAATCAGTACAATTCAGTGCAAGCTTAAGCTACCAGGGCTACAGCTCCACACCGCTCTGAACTAGCCTGAGTGAGGCGGATGGAGGTCAACAGCAGCCTGAAGTGAGCGTGCTGAAGTCTCTCTTCCGGCAGGTTCTACCTGGTTAGTGACGGTGTCCCGCTCCTCATCTGTGCTGTCACCGCGGCTACCAACATCCAGAACTACGGCAGCAGCGACAGCAGCCCTTTGTAAGTAGGGGGCCCCGGGCCCCGGGCCCTGGCCCCCGCCCACACACGCCTCCGCCAGAGACCCGGTGTTCCAGCACTGTTCTGTCCTTCCTGCCACGTTTTTAAGGGACCTTAAAATAGCCCAGAACTTGCAGAAGGTGCTTGTGCATAACTGTCACGTTTCCTGTGGTGATGGTGATGATGTCATCGTGGTTATGAGGCCAGTGTGGTAAAACATGAGTGTCTCCCATGGTGCGTTAATGAGGGCTGGGGTGTGGGGGGCGGGCCTTGATGATGTCACACCAGCGACTCCCCCAGGAATGCGATTAACGAGCTTCCCGTTGTGCAGCTGCTGGATCGCCTGGGAGCCGAGCCTTGGCGCTTTCTACTGTCCCGTGGCGCTCATCGTCGTGGCGACCTGCGGCTACTTCCTGTGCGCCTCCATCCAGCTGCGGCGGCACCCCGAGCGTCGATACGAGCTGCAGGTGACGCCAGAGGAGCGGCGGCGGCCTACGGGCGGGGCGGCGGGGCCGGGCGACGCCCCCGGTGCCACGCTGGCCAATGAGCTCTCGCTGAGGGCGCAGCTGCGCACCGCCGCCTTCACCCTGCTCCTCTTCCTCAGCACCTGGGCCTTCGGCGCACTGGCCGTGTGGCTGAGCCCCATCCTCGACATGGTTTTCAGCTGCTTGTACGGGGCGTCCTGTGCCAGTCTGGGCCTCTTCCTGCTCATCCAGCACTGTGCCAAGCGTGAGGACGTCTGGCAGCGCTGGTGGGCATGCCGCTCTGCCCCACCCCCCGCTGCTGCCCCTCCCAAGCCCAGCGCCAACGGCGACGCCCCCTCTGCCCACGCGGGTCCCCCGGCCTTACAGGCAGGCCCCTGTTGTGTGATCCCGCTGTGCCAGAGGGAGACAGACGGCGAAGTACAGACTGGCACTCCCTCCAGGCCACCACTGCAGAGCTGTCTGAAGGACAGGGCTAAGCCACGCCCCCTCAGCAGGTACACCTACCAGGCGGCCTCGTCGAGTCTGGACAGCAGCGCTCACGGCTCGTACCCGGAGAGCCCGCAGTGCGCCCTTGCACTGCACTCCTGCCACACGCGCGATGCAGATGTGTGCCATGGCATGCGGGAGGCGCACTCGTGTCACTGCATCCGCGACACACTGCCGTGCTCCAGCCCAAGCGACTTGGAGGCGTGCCACGGCACAAACGAGGGCCGCACATGTCATGAAGGGCTTGTATGTGCCGGCTCACATGATGGACATGCCTGTGATAGCACTTATGAGGCACATGCGTGTGAGTGCATGCACCAAGGTCATGTGTACAGATGCATGCGTGAAGGACACATCTGTAACAGCGTGCACGAGGGACACACGTGTAAATGCATGCACGAAGGATACACGTGTAGATGCACACGTGAAGGACACGCCTGTAGCAGTGTGCATGAAGGCTGCAGCTACCACCGGCAGCAGGCGTGCCCGCAAGCGGACCCCTTCGCCATCGTGTGCCACGGCACCGCCAGTCCCAGCTCTGCCCTCTATGGCTACAGGAAGATGGCCAATAGGGAAACACTGCTTCCATTGGAGATGGACTCACAGAACGTGGCCAATCAGATGCAGTCTCCCACCTACCCACAGACACAAACCAATCAGAACAGGAGTCAGAAGGAAAGCTCGAAGCAGCAGGGCCCCATACGGACCGGTCTGTGGAAGAATGAGACCAGCGTCTGAGTCCTGGGAGGAACAAGCTGCTGTAATCTCACTTTTATATTGCTCTTGTGTATGCTGGATCCGTTTTCTCTCTCCATCACTGGCCTGCATAACATCCACAGAGTTTTATTTTCCTAAAAGAGGAATAGGTAAGAAGACCAATCATATAACTCTGCCATCATGATTGAGCATGTTTGGACGTTTGGGGTTAGTAAAGAAGCACTGAAGGCAACTATAATTCTAACTTTCTAAGCAGCAATCACTGACTTCCATGTTTGAGACATTTACAAATGTTGTGAAATTATGGGTATTTTAATGGTTAAAATATGTAAACTAAAATAAAAAGGTGAGGTAAAACCATTAAAGAGAAGAATTGCTTCTCATAAGGACCAAAATATATCTCGGCTAAGGAGTCCAACCCATCCTTTTATTGTCGTGTCATGTGACTGGAATGAGCCAATAGGAGCCGACGTTAGAGCTGAGCCGTGTAACTTGAACCAAAGCAGGCGTGTCATAGGTGTGGATTTTTTTTATTATTAATTTGCCAAAACACACTTTGGAAACAAATCGCAAAACAGTGCCAATCTTTTTTGATTGTGATAAATGGGGACCCACTTGAAGCTGTGGAACTTTAAAGTGTTTTAATTTTTCTGTGTACAGTCCTTATTGGTAACGATGGTGTTCATGCTGCAATGGACAAATAAATAAATACCACATTTTTCATTTTTAAGCTGACGTCATTTTAGGCTTTTTTCGTGAGTGTTATTTTACTCGCATCTGACATGCAGCGGTGATGACATGTATTCAGGTATGAGTCTGTATATCAAAGCCGCTCCGTTTATAAAGATATTAATTACTTAATTAATGTGGTTAGGCGTATCAGGACATGGTACCCTCGCCGATGTCGTTCGGTGGCCTGAGGCGCCTGCGTGTGCTCGTGCGTGTCATTCGTTCGGCGGGCTGAGGCGCCTGCGTGTTACTCAGCGCCTTCTTGGTGAGCGGCAGCTATGGCTTCGGCGGAGCAGAACACAGACTGCGGTAACCTCAGTGAGCGCTGTGGCTGAACGAAGGCCTGTATGACGGCCGGTGCAGTCTTGTTTGATGATGGATCGTTTCTGTGAAACGTCCAGCTGTGACGGTTAATACTCTAAGCTGTTTAGAAGAGGCTGGACCGAAATAACAAGAAAAAGGTTCCAAAGACTACAGATGAGAGGGGCCCTGTAATGCTGTGCTGTGTATCAGTCTGCCTCTTTAGAGCTTGTCCTGTTTCATTATGATTACGGCTCCAAAGCACCAACGCGGGGATTAATTATGAAAATTTAACGTGCCTCGTTAACACAAGGGTCAGAAATCTCCGAGCACCTCTAATGCGTTCCTCTAATTTGTACAGTCGGTCCCAGCAGGTGCCTAAAACCCCATCGAAACAGACGACACTTCCGCTTCATTTCAGTTCATTCGTTTATTACCATCTTTAATGCAACGCGCGCCTTGAAAATCGATCCTTGTTTCAGTAATCGCCTAGAAACCAGCCGTTATGCTTTTGCTTTGTTTTCTAAGTACCTGACCCCAAAAATAATGCACAATCTCCCCTGCTCTCGGTTACGTCCACAAAGCCCCACACTTGAAGCCATATATGGTGTCTGTGCTGTGAGTGTCAGTGTGTTGAATCCGGACAGGGCTTTCATGAGCAGCGTGCCAGTGTTCCTGTTTTTAAATGACCCACTCAGTTTGTGCCAAATTGTCTGTAACATGCACCAAAGGCTCATTTATCACTTTGCTTTCACATAGAAAACTTTCTGACTAATATGTTTTGTAATCACAAATAAAGGTGTTTCCGGTGGATCCTTCCCAGACGAATGCTGTTTTCCAGTGTTTGTGTTTCTCTTAATAAGTGGGGATCACTGCGCGACAGCTGTCTGTCTGTGTCATAGAGAAAGCACTAAAGACTCCAGCATTATATTTCAGGGTGTCATTATTCTCAGTGTTGTGGTCTGGCCTGAAATGACAGCATCAGAGGGTTTTCTCAGATGCCGCCTTTCCATGCTGTAAAAACGGCTTTTTTATGCTGTCATACAGAAGCCTGTCAGCACACTGAAGACAGGAACCGCGCCAAGCTGCCTTCTGCTGAAACATCTCACAGCTGTTAACGAGTCACAGGCTACCTGCATCATCTGCAGCAGGTCTGGAAGCAGCTGCCCTCTGCGTCTGACGTTCTGCGCTAATCATCATGCATGACATCATGCTGGACACTTTTTACCGTGGTGAGCAGTGGTTTTCAGCAAAAACACCAGCAGCAATCTGAGACTACTTTGTAGGCAGCACTAACCAAAACCAGTTGAGGTTATCTTGGTGGTAATATGGCCCAGTGGCGCCTCCTATCTGGTGACATAGGCAGTGAAGCAGCTAAAATGGCTACGGCTTTAGCATTTTGTTTCTGCGCTTGTTAATCCTGTTACTGTTCCCTGACTCCCTGCCTCATCATGCTTCTGGGCAATGGGGTAATCGCCTAAAGCTTCTTCAGGCGGGTCTTGGGCCCAGACCAGTGCAAGAGGCAGCAGGCGGAAAATGCTGCCCTGACAGAGCACTGGATCAGCCTGCCCTACTTCATCTGCAAGAGCGCAGTGCAAATCAGTGGGGAGTGAGGAGCGCAGAGAGGCTTGGGGGGGGGGGGGAGGTGTT
>JAODJU010000041.1:1456641-1470093 GCA_026776725.1 Gnathonemus echidnorhynchus
AGGTGGGGTCTTACCAAGGAATTATATAAATGTAACATCACCTCCCTTGACTTAAACTCCACACACCTAGAGATGTACAGTAACCCAACATTCTATTGGCCTTTTTAATTGTTTCCCCACACTGGCGAGAGTGGGACATGGAAGAATCAACATACACACCGAGATCTTTCTCGTAATCAGCTACCTTTATTTCAGTGGAACCCAAAAAATATTTCTGCTCCCTGCATGGATTACCTTACATTTATCTATGATAAATTTCATCTGCCAGGTATCAGCCCAGTTTATTGTGCCCTCTCCCTGTGTCTGTCTCTTTTGTTGCTATTGTGTGAGCGTATCTGCTCAGGACCGGAGCCCTATGAATCAAATGATGAATTTCCAATTGGTAACGTTATTTATTCATGCTTTGACTGACAAAGTACGGTAGTCCCACTCTCGGTGGGTTTGGAAACGATGTTTCTCCGTCACTAGCAGGCATTGTAAGCGAACAGCGCCCCCCTTGTGTCGGCTCCCTATCCACGTGAATCAGAGGAGTTTGCCTTTATGTTTTGCGTATGCGCCCCCCGCCTCCCGTCTTGCCCTGTCCAAATTCTGGCTCACTGCTGTTGAACATGTCAGCACATACGCCTGCCGTTACCAGGGGAGTTTCTAGCAATTGGAAAGACCAATAGTCGAGTTTTCCTGGGGTTTGACTTTTTTCAATAATGACATCGTGGTTAAATACTCGGCCTATGGCGCCAAGTGACGGCACCTAACGACGCCCCTGGCAGTTACCAGTGCAGTATGTCAGTACTCTTGCTGACACTCCATCAGATCCCATTGCTTTACCAGGGGAAACTTGCTGCAATACTGGATGCTTGGTTTTCAGGAATTTGCAGCAACTTAACCCCAATGTACTGAACTTTTCAGGGAAATTAAAGCGCGTGACAGCCCTGCCTGGACTCCCATTGGCCTTAAGCGCTCTGACCAGAAGTGTTTTCTCTTAACGCTTTGTCATCATATTGACTTACTGTCTGGGATGAGCTCATGAATTGCACAAGAGTGGAGTGGAGCGCAGTGTTCTGTTGGCACCACTGGGGGGTAGCAGAGAGGCTTAATCTAGCGTATTAAAAGTACAGAAAAAATTAGAACCATTTTAGGAGAGCAAGTTCACAAGTTTTCCAAAGACCTGATTCTTTGAGGTGGTATGTGGTTCAGTGGACTATGGTTCTGTACCTGTGATCAGAAAGTTGCTGATTTGAGCCCAACCTCAGCACGTCTGCGGGTCCTTGAGCAAGGCCCTTAACCCCCAGCTCCCTGGGTGCTGCTACAGGTGGCTGCCCTTCACAGCCAGCTTACTCTCACCTACAGAAAGCATGTTGGGGGAGGTGAAAAGAGAATTTCTCCACAGGGATTAGTAAAGTATCAATTATTACTGTTATTATTTCCAGGTCAGGGAATATTTGTGACGTTACATTTACAGCCACGCCTGTACGTATGTGCTGTCACATACGTGTTTCTTTAAGAAACACGCACGCCCGCCCGCCAGGTCGTGTTCTGCGATGACCTTCGCTCCTCCACTCTGGAGGCCTCTGTGATCTGGCTGCTCCTGCTGTCAGCGGCCAAAGTCCGGGCGGCGGTGTGGCGGCAGACGGCGTGTGGGAGACGGTGGCCTTCAGTCTCTCCTCAGCGAGGAACACCGACGTGTCTGTGCCCTCTTCCTCCTCCCTGCCCGTGACGCCGCCTCGCCATGCCGCCCGCGCTCCTGCTGACGCTCTGCCTCTCCCTCTCCCTCGGGGCTGCCCTCGCCCAGGAGCCTGAGCCCGTCGTCGTGCAGCTGAACGAGACGCAGGGCGATGACACCGACGCCGACTGGGGCCTGGACACCATCCGGGGCAGCTTCGAGGCTGTCAATGGCTACTTCGACTCCATGCTGGAGCTACTGGGGGGCCGGGATGGGGTGTGTCAGTACCGCTGTCGATACGGTGAGCGGGGGACCGTTTTACAGTGCTGCAAAGCAGAGTTTCTCAGTATCAGGGCGCAGTGCAAGCTCGCCCCCTATGTGCTGCCTAGGAGTATTAGGGAGAAATTAGCCATTTATTCATCATCGGAATCATCACGGTAGATTGGTGTGTACAGATAAGGTATTAAAGTCACTGGAGTGTAGAAAGGTGCTTTATTTTTCGGTCACTGGCTTGTAGCAATGATATAATGGCCAGTAATGTGTGGAATACTGATGATGTGATTTGCTGCTCTCTGAGTTGTAGAAACTCACTAAACTGGTGTGTATAGGTGTGATATGCTAGAAACTGCTTTGTTGATGGATGTTTTTCTGGTCTGGGTCTTTGGAGAGGTGCTGAGGTAGCTGGTGGCTGAGCCGATATACCAGTTACTGGCTGTAAAAGGACGTTTCACTGGTGTTAACTGCATCTTCATTTGAAGATCTGAGAATCAAGAAGGATTTACTGCCAGTTTTCTTTGTGCCAGACCTCCATCACACACACAGTCAGCTCCATGCCCAGCAGAGTCACTGATGTTTCATGGGCAGAGACAGCCGAGCTGATCTGATTAATGCAGCTGGACCTTAATCAAGGCGTGATGGTGGCTCTAACCCACTCAGTACACAGACAGCATCATCTCCTCCTGGTGAATTCTGGCCCGGCCCAGCTGACTGGGCACCCCGTGAACTGGTCACTCGGGGGCCTAACCAGGCCTTAAGTGCCTCTTTGTGTGTCGGGGTATGACACATGTCCAGCACCTGCTTTCTGTGTGTCCTGGCATGTCGGGCTGGGACATAGCTCAGGTGATGTCACCATCAGTCACGCTCAGGTGTGCTGCCTCGGTTTGTCACATGTGGAAACACTTGACAAAGTCAGGGGAGCAGCTTCTATGAGAAAAGCATGACGGCACATGACGACGCGCTCATGGGACGCCTTCCTCTCCCGCTGTGTGTGATATGATACATGTTATGTCCAACATGTAGAGATGTAGGTTATGTCTTACATTACTGTTTTCATCACAAACCATGCGTTCCCTCCTGCTTATGTCCTAATTGTTCATTGTCTGTGGTCATTGTGCCTCTAACAGTAGCAAGCTGTGGCAACAAAGATTTTCATTGGCCTTGGTCTCATGGCAATAGAGACTCTGATTTTGCCTCTGATTCTGCCTCTGATTCTAACTCTGACTCTGATTCTAACTCTGACTTTGATTCTGACTCTGCTAGGGAAGGCTCCTCTTCCTCGCCCAGACTATCAGACCCCCGAACCTAATGGCTGCAACTCCTACTTTCTAGGCCTCCCACTGCCTGATGGGGTGTGTATCCCCACACACATGCACACGCGTACACGCATGCAGTTTGTCCATGCCATAACCCATGCGTGTGGATCTCTCCAGATGGACTTAGGCATCCCAGCCATGACGCGCTGCTGTAATCAGTTGGACCTGTGTTACGACACCTGCGGCTCCAACAAGTACCGCTGTGACTCCAAATTCCGCTGGTGCCTGCACTCCATCTGCTCTGACCTCAAGAAGAGCCTGGGCTTTGTGTCAAAGGTTGAAGGTCAGCACCCTCGTTCATACCTCACTGACCCTCAATACAGGCAGCTCTCAACTTACATAAGATCAACGCAAGTAAATCAGGACTTATACAAAAAATATCTGAGATACACAGAGAATACGAGAGTGCTAAGGCAAAAAGGCAACAGACATCTGCAAGTACATTTATACTTTTCATTTATGTCTTTTGCGTGTATTGCTGGTATATTTTTGGCTTATATGTTTATAGCTGTAAGATGCGGGAAGGTAAATCCGACTTACGTGGAATTTGACTTACATGTAGAACAGATTACTTATGTTCAGTCAAGAGCTGCCTTTATATGTTACTTGTATGACATCACATGAGCTAAGGAAATCTATCGCTGGTCATTGATCACATTAAATGTGTGAAAATGCAGTTTCATCGAGCTATTGTCCCACTTTCCTGTTCCATTTCCTTTTAATTTCATTTCGCTGTCATTTAATTTAATTTTTAATTTCATTTCAGCTTGTGAAGCGGTCGCAGACACATTTTTCAACACTGTGTGGACACTGGGTTGCAAACCCTTCATGAACAGCCAGAGGGCAGCGTGTATCTGCGTGGGCGAGGAGAAGGATGAGCTGTGAGGGGAAGGGCGAGGCCCAGCAGGGGGCGCTGAAGAAGAAGAGGGACGTCACCATTCATCATGGGCTGTGACGCAATGTAATGACCTGCTCTGCTGACTCCAAGCCCACAGAATATTATTATTATTTGTATTAGTGAAGAATCATATTAAAAGTTATTATAAGTTATAAAGTGTATATATATAAATATTTTGTTCCATTAGAGGTGCTACTTTGACTCAAGCCTTTATGATGCGATTGAACTCTTTAATGTATTAAATGCGATTCTTAATGTTTTAAACTGTTTTTTGAATGTTTCTTTAAATGCCAGAATGGGACCACATTGTGGAGACAAGATTTCCAAAATTTACTCTGAAACGTAGCAAATATAAAACATTTTAAAGGGTCGACTCAGAGAGGCGAAGGAGGTTAAGTAACAGGACCATAATCACTAAGAATGACGGTGTGCATAAAGACGGCAGCGAAGCTAAGTGCTAAGCGCTAACCCTGGTGGTGATGGTCAGCACTGCTCCAGCCACCCTTTTCATAGGGCCCGGAGGACTGGGGTCTCTGCCCTGGGGGGCAAAGTGACATTCTGAGTGAAGCCCAAGAAACAACAAACCTGCCCCTCCCTAACCCACTCTGGAAAAGGCGGAACACTGTGATGTCACTGCAGAGTCACTTATTTTGGTTGTGACTGTACAATGTGACAGATTGAATACATTTCCATTGCCATACATCCACCCATTGGCTCAATGGGATGTACTGGTGCCTCACACTGTCAGGGTTTTGAGTCCTGCCTCTGATTGGCTGTATGGCCAGTCTGTCTGTCTGTCCTCCCTCAGTCCATTGGTGGATTGGTGTCTCTAAGCTGCTGGTGCAAATGTAAAGCTCTTCTCATCTGGTCATGCTGGATTCATATCAGATTCAGCTTAGGGGAATATAAGGAACTTCTAACCTTCACACTCAAAATGGACTTGCACCCCTGCACCTCAGTCACATACTTGATTATTTTGTTTACAAGATACTACATATCAGGCCAGCAGTGCAAAGGACGGAGCGTACAAGCCACATCTCCTGTTTCATGGAGTAATCTCTGAGTCTGATGTTTCAAAAGTTCAAGAGTTCAAATGATCAATGCAGTGAAACATCTCACTGGGAAATCCACACATCTTATCTCTGAGTGCACGTACATCTCAGAGCACATAAATTCATAATCTAATCATGGCACACACATTTTAAACACACACGAAAGTTTAAAAGTTGAATTTGAAGTAAAATCAAACTATTCTTACACAGAGACTCAATGACAATAAAATGTATATGATATAATAAATTGCTTTTTATTTATTATGGTTTATGAACAGTGTATATACAGCATGACTGCATAAGCTTGGCTGAGGCAGGCGGGTTGGGCTGTGGAGCAGCCTGAGTCTCCTTAATGAAGGATTACACTGGGGAGAGCCCCTCCCTAACCCAGGCATGTGCATCACACACCCTTTACCTCGGTGCCTATAGCTTGAATTTCGTTTTTAATTTTCCAGCTGTGAAATTTGCTTTGGATAAAACACACTGTCAGAAAGCAATTCTCAGTCTTGGCAATTTCCAGTTTAAGTATGGCTAAGAAACTCAGATGCTACAGAGAGCAAAAGACATCATCACTGTAAATGACTGGGTGTTGTGAGGGTGGGGATGACAATGTGAAAGTTAGGTGGGCACTGTGAAGGCAGGTATCACTGTGAAGGCAGGTGGCACTGTGATGGCGAGGTAGGCACTGTGAAGGCAGGTGGCACTGTGATGGTAGAAGGCACTGTGAAGGCAGGTGGCACTGTGAAGGCAAGCGGCACTGTGAAGGAGGATGGCACAATGAAGGTGAGCGCACCATTAAGTCAGGTAGCACTGTGAAGGCGGGGGGCACTGTGAAGACAGGTTGTCTGCATGGCTTCCTCACATGCCCTCACTTCCAGCGGTTGATCCGGAGCAGCTGGACATAAGCCAGGGCCATACACACTGACATTATGCCCAGCAGGGCCACCTCGTTCTGCCAAAATCCCCACGTGCTGTAGTCAATTCCCTGCTGCTTCATGTACATTTCACCTGTAATACTGGGGAGGAGAAGGAGCCATAGACAGAGAGACAAGTAGATGGGCAGGCAGACAGACAGAAGGACAGACAGGCAGAGTCAGACAGACAAAAACAGACAGACAGTTGTCAGAGAAGGGAAGGCTGTCAATTTCATGCTGAAAATGAGCATTCTGAAGCAATATAACAAGTAACCATACTCTAGTCAGCGATACAGTGGGTTGCACAAAATAACAGAAACAATACATGAAAAAGACCAACGTACTCCAGAGCACACAAACAGCAGAGCTCATTGACATAATAGCTGCTAAACGCCACAAGACTATACCCATAAAATCACCAGGCCATCAGGACCTCTGTGACCTAGACTCAAAACCCTGTGAAGGAGAACAAAAACTGGCAAAGGAGCACTAAACCCTGTTAAGAAGCACAAAACCCCATGAAGGAGCTTAAAACTGTATGAGGGAGCAAATAACCCAGTGAAGGACAAAAGCAGGTGAACAAGCACAAACCCTGGGTCCCTGACTGATGACTTTTCTTTTGGAGAAATCCAAAGGGTCCTTTCATTGCCAGTGGTTCTGGGCAGCCATCTCATGGGACTCACTAGAACTGATTATCACTGTGTGTGCTTGTATAACAGCAATGTATATGAGGTTTCCTGTGGTGCAAACACTGTACCCTCACAGTGTTCCCATATTCCAGCATGACCATGCCCCTATTTACCCTCTTATGCAAATCAAAACGGTTTTATTAGTACAAAGATGAAGCCAAATGCCTTTCATGGGCAGATCTAATCTATCATCATCTACTATCACCGAACCTCTGGAGAGAAGTAAAAAAAGTGCAAAGAAAGTGCAAAGTAGAGGCTGTAATATGATAGCTCCAGCACTAGGTGGCAGAGATGCATCAAGGAGCAGGACTTACATGGTGAAGTTACTCCTGAACACCTGCCCCCTCAGCTCATTGATGGTCACTGCCTGCAATAGAAAATGCAGATGGGAGGTTGTCATTTTGGCAAAGCCTGGAAAAAATGATTGTGAAACACTTTATAACAGACTAGTCACTGAAACTTGAAACTTGATTATAGAAATATGCCAATGAAACATTATATGATTAGAATATGAACTGACAGACCTCTTCTGCACTGGGACACTTAACAGGATCGGACAGCTGGATCTATTCAAACTGCGGTCTCTTTTCTCACCTGCAGACCATAGCGGAAGATGCTAGCCCACTGCATCCAGGACATCCAGCTCAGCATGGAGTTAAGATTGACGAGAAAACCCCCAAAGACCTGCGGGCAGGGAGAGTCAGGAGGAAGCATAGAAAGCGAACGGGGTGACGCAGACCCCGCGGCCTCAGACTCACCAACCAGAACACAAGACATCAGCACGTCTCTCTGTGCGCATGTGCTGCAGGACCGGCCGCTGAAGCGCATTTATCCTGCGCCGTACTCATCATAATCACCAGCACCACTGATCATGATCAGACTGCTATAACCACTATCATCACCACGGGCACCAGCACGGGCACCAGCACCACCATCAACACAGGGATCAGCACAGGGATCAGCACCACCATCAGCACAGGCACGCTGCCACACCTTCCCGGAGCTCACCATCATGAAGACGAAGGGCAGGGCGATGAGGATGTTTGCCATGGCGAAGGACGACACGCTGGCGCTGACCAGGAAGGCAAGACCCACGGAGGCCAGGCTGGCCAGGCTCATCGTGAGGGCGAACAGCAGGAAGGCTTCCACGTCGGGCTTCAGGCCTGGGGGGGAGGTGGGAGACGGCTGAATCAACTGGCGTGCGGCGGAGTCAAACCACCAAAAGCATCAGATGAGGGGAATAAACAACGATCATGGGGAAGAAGGCTGTCGTCTGAGCTGCCGTGGGGAGGTAACTGCGAGGGCGAGTAAATGGGGAAATGGAGGTGATCCCCACGGCAGCTGTTACTGGGTGAAATCAGGGCTGCTGCATTAGACCTGTGTGTCCCAGCCCCACCCTCAGGGACCCCCAGACAGTGCACATGTTGGACGACGCCCCCGTATCACGTTCTCAGAGTTCCCAGTTGCCCGGTTCAAGTGCTGGTTGCAGCCCGCTGAGGGGGGGGTCGACAGGGGACATGCAGAGTCACTGCATGGTGTGACTCACTGTCGACTGTGTGCATGAATCTTGAACCTACTGGTATAAGTGTGTGGCGAGACTGTGGGCTGGGAGTGCGGGGGAGGCAGTCCCAGCAGGGGCGGGGTTAGTGAGGGAATGGGCGTGGCTTTATGGGGTAAGCGTGCCGACGGGGTCGCTGACCCACCCATCATGTAATAGGCGATGCTGGAGAACAGGAACACAGGAATGATGCGATTGGGCACGAGGTCAGCAAACACTTTGGACAGGAAGTAGACAGACGTGCGGTAATATCCACTGGAGTTTTCATGGCTGCAGGGATACAGGTGGTGAAATTAGTGTTGCCGCATGTGAATGATTTCTCCAGAACTGCTGCTGGTGGGCGGGCTCCGGGTCAGAAACACGGTGGGGGGGGGGGGGTCCTCCATCTACTGCCCAGCACGCATATAGGCCACCAGCACGAATTCCTAACTCTCGTTAAACGTAAGCAGCCCCCTGGATTTAGCTCAGACCAAGCCCTTAACCTAAGAGCAGCACTCCAAAAAAGGGATGACTCACATGAAGAGGGCGCGCTCGCTGATGAAGAGCTCCACCGCTGAGAGGTTCCCAAAAACCATGTTGATGATGAGGAAGAAAAACGCGCCAATCCTACACAAGCGAGGAAGGTAAGGATATGTCACCATGGCGACATGTGGGGGTGGGGGGGTGTAATCAGAGCCAGCAGATAGTAAACGCGAGCATGGTAGACAGAGCCCCACCCAGCAGCCTTTATCAGACCCCAGTACAGCGCTTCATTCTGATATAGCAGTGTCGAGTCATGTGATAAGTATGTCATGTGACAAGTCATGTGGTGGCATGGCAGGGATCATGTGAATCAGGTGTCACTACAGTGTTCAGCCTTGGAAGCAGGTTGACTCTTGCTTGCCTCAGATTACCTGTTCTGCAGGGCCTCCGGGAGGCTGTGAGGGATCTGATAGTAGATGAGACCAACCAGGATGGCAAAGATGATGTTGAGGATGAGCTGGGCGTAGGATGTTTGAGGATTCCTCAAGATGTTCTTCACTGTACGGCCACAAACCACCCACAGCTGGGCAAGACAAGCGCTGTTATACACCGAAGGAGGTAATCGCCTTCACACACACACACACACACACAAATGCATGCAACTGACAGACACATACCTCCCATACATTGACACACGCTCATGGATACACACACACCACACACACACACACACGCACACACACACACACACACACACACACACACAAACACACACACACACATATTTGTATTATATCTTTATGGGGACTCTCCATTCATTTCTATGGGCATAACCCTAATCCCAACATGACGACCTTAACCCCTACCCAGCCCTAACCTTAACCAGTCCCTCCAGGAAGTTGCGATGTTGCAAAACAGTTGTAACTATTTCTGCAAATTCATTTGTTCTTGAAACGAAATAGACAAAAAATAAAGCCTCGAAACATCGCAACTTTCACCGCAACTTTTTGAAAAAGCTGCCGCAAAATCAAGCATTTTAAGCCGCAACAATCAAAAAAGACGCCCGCGAAATCCTGGAGGGACTGTTTAACTATAAGTAACCAAATAAAAAACAAGACTTTTGGCTAATTAATTCGTTTGTTTGTTTGTTTACACACAGCACATGCACACACACACACACACACGCACATAGACACACACACACACGCTCCGTACTCTGTCCTGTGTTAAACTTTTACAGCCTCCTGGAGCTTCTGACTTTATCTCACATGAAGCCTGAATGATGGTAATAAACAGGGTCAGTTATAGGTTAAGGGCTCTTTGCTGTGTTAAAGGACAATAAGCAGAAGACTCACTTAGAAGCTAAAAGCAGGTGTTTGTCATCGACGCGTGACGATGCCAACGTGTCACCATGCCGACGGGTGACCATGCCAACGTGTCACCATGCCGACGGGTGACCATGCCAACGTGTCACCATGCCGACGGGTGACCATGCGGACGGCTGACTGTGCTCACACCTGAAACAGGAAGGAGGTGGCGTAGCTTGGCTTGTCTCTGACGGCCCGCATGCCAGGGTCCACTGCAAGCACCATCGTCTCCAGCTGCTCCATCAGCTCTCTGAAGAACCGCGACTGTCTGTACTTCTGGGCCAATGTGTCCTCCGCACCCAGGACTGGGAAGATGGGAGGGGAGGGACCCAGGGGTCCTTCTCAGCAGCCAGGCCTGTGCTCAGTGGCTTAGGGCCCTGTGCCTGTGAGCGGATGGCTGATGGGTTGCGTCCCACAGACTATCTGACCCCACTTTCATACATAAAGATGTCTGCTAATTAAATAAAATCTTAATGTCTGCTTCAGATTCTCATCGCAAATTCACAAGAAGCTCTGGATGGTCCTACAGGGACCCTTGATTACCAGCATCAGGAGAGTCCTGGGTTGGAGTGATGTCCCCATTGGTTATGTCCAGGAAGAAGTCAGCAGGGTTGTTAAACAGCTCGCATTTGTATCCTAGGCAAACAGCCAGAAACACAGATGCAATGGAAAAACACATTATTATTCATATCGTAGAAACTGAGATTCTGCCTGAACTCAAATCTGAACCCTCCAGCTGATCCCCACTCCTGATCTCTCCCACTGATCCCCACTCCTGATCTCTCCTGTCAAGCCCCGCTGCTGAGCTCTCCTGCTGATCCCCACTCCTGATCTCTCCTGCTGATCCCTGCGCCTGATCTTTTCTGCCAAGTCCTGCTGCTGTGCTCTCCTGCCGATCCCCACGGCAAGGGTAAGCTCACTGGGTTTTGAGGTTCCTCCAATAGGCTGTTTTTTTTTTCAAAACAGCCTATTTTTATCAGAGATATCCATCGAGGTGGTAAATGTGGCCATGGAGCTGAATGACCACAGGAGATGCGCGCCTGCTCATTACTTTCCTGCATGAAGCTGCTGCACATGCAGCTTATCTTGCAAAAAATGCCAGATCAGCACAATGCAGTGTCTTATCTGTCTGTGCTGAGGATGCATCTCACTCAGATGGCCAACTTATCACGAGCCACAGAGGCGCTCATTTCCAAAAATAATGCTTTGGTGAATTTGTGAAATTCACATTGTGCAGAAAAGTCTCGCCCAGTCACTCAGTCTGCTCCATCCTGTCCACACCGTCACTGCAAGGTCACTCACCGAGGTCCTCGAAGTAGGACACGGCCTGGTCCGCCGGACCAGCATAGATGATCTCGCCTTTGTTCATGAGGGTAAGGTGGTCAAAGAGGCGGAAGATAGAGAACCGGGGCTGGTGGATGGAGAAGATGATTGTTTTTCCTTTCCTGGACAGTCTGCAATCAGAGTAGAGAACTGTGTAGGTGGCAGCATCGACATGCCGTGTCTCCCAAGCATCCTTTCATAAGGGCAGCAAAGGGCTCTAACACACAGACTGCCAGGAACAGACAGAAATATTATGTCAGGTTTAAGCTGAGCTGGGCCTCTTTCTTGTTTTTATGGCACCTCACTCAAAGAGTCACTTTAGGGTCCCTAATGCTCCTCAGATGTTTTAAAAATGAAAGGAATAGCTAGCCAGCAGAGTCAGAAGATCACAACTAGCCAGCAGAGTCAGAAGATCACAGCTAGCCAGCAGAGTCAGAAGATCACAGCTAGCCAGTAGGGTCAGATCACAGCTAGCCAGTAGAGTCAGAAGATCACAGCTAGCCAGTAGGGTCAGATCACAGCTACCCAGTAGAGTCAGAAGATCACAGCTAGCCAGTAGAGTCAGATACTGTTAAATAAATAACAATAAATAAATAAAAACATATATTGTAAAATGTGGCAATAAATTACAGTAAAACCGGTCAAAGTCGACACTCGCGGGACCAGCTTAAAAGTGACGATTTAGAGAATTGACGAGATACACCTAAGTCGACACTTTGGCGACTTGTGTTTAACTCGCCGTTTTGCCGACTAGTAAATATAACACAATACCTCTACATGCAGTATGGTTTCCTATAAAGCCATCACAGTCTTTTACAGACTGCCATTTTGTTATTGCCCCCCGGTCTGTCCAATTTCTGACAGGTCTGCTGCACGCATTGGATGAATCGTGCTCTGCCGTTAATTGTATGGAGCGCTATAACAAGCATAATCGCATCACACTACTCGTCGAGTGCAGCGTTCATGTCAGGGTCTTGATTCGTAAATTTCAAGAGCACGGTACATTGCACTGGGTGAATTGGTGAACAAAAAAGAAATGTAATAACAAATAGGTTTTAATCTTTCAAACACACATGTGCATAAGCGGGGATCGTTACCAGGGATTATCAATAACAATCTTGTATGAAATACAATGTACATATAATACTTTTGTCACACCGTTCTGTACCTGTTTAGCGTAATTTACACCATGTTCTATGCAGGCGGCGGGAATGCAGCGATTGGGGTGTCGACTTACAGGTAGGAAAATTCATTCATTTGTGTTGTTCGGGACCGGGATTTAGGTGACGACTAAGGGAATTTGACGACTAACAAGCGGCGATTTACACAAGGAATTTTAAAGAAACATCATTAGGAAAAATCGGGACTTTTGCTTGAGCGTCGACTTGTACACATTGACGAGTTACAAGCCGGCGACTTAGACCAGTTTTACTGTATATGAAATGTGAGCATAAATGCTTCAAGAAAAAAATTCTTCCTGTTTATTTATTGCTGGTTTTATTTATATATTTGTTTGTTTTAGTGATACTGCACATGGGTGTGGTGGTGCAGTGGTTACTGCTGTTGCCTCACACCTTTGGGACCTGGGTTTGATGTTCTCTGTGTGTGGAGTTTGTTTCGGTGTTGTCATGAAGTTTTTGCCAAACACTCCGGTTTCCCCCCTCCCCCGCGGTCCAAAAACATGCTATGGGTAATTGGATTTGCTGAATCGCCCATAGGTATACGTGGAAACTTAAAACTTGATTATATTTTGAAGATGTTGTGCACTTAGGAAACAGCAGTGTTCGTGGTATTCTATGTTTTTCTTCTGTTTTTCTAGCTTCTGAAACACAAGTTTATCCTTCCTTGCGCCCGTTAGTTGATTAACCCTCTCAAGGCAGGCGTTGCTGATTTGCAACAGTTAAAAACTAACTACCTTATTACCCCACATACATATT
>JAODJU010000041.1:1482383-1492975 GCA_026776725.1 Gnathonemus echidnorhynchus
CAGTATTGTACTATGATTAAGATTAAGTAGAAGTGCTTGACCAGTACTATGCTGGGATTAAAAGTAAGTAGAAGTGCTTGACCAGTACTTTTGCTGGGATTAAAAGTAAGTAGAAGTGCTTGACCAGTATTATACTAGGATTGAGAGTAAGTAGAAATGCTTGACCAGTACCATGTTAGGATTAAGAGTAAGTAGAAGTGCTTGACCAGTACTATACTAGGATTAAGAGTAAGTAAAAATGCTTGACCAGAACCATGCTGGGATTAAGAGTAAGTAGAAGTGCATGACCAGTACCATGCTGGGATTAAGAGTAAGTATAAGTGCTTGACCAGTACTATACTACAATTAAGATTAAGTAGAAGTGCTTGACCAGTACCATGCTAGGATTAAGAGTAAATAGAAGTCCTTTACCATTACCATGCTGGGACCAGTAGGAGGTTGGTAAATGACCAGTTCTGTTTGAAACACTTTTCTGTTTCTGTTCGTTTCAGAAGGACCAAGAGCAGCAGGTGCTGCAAGTTAAAGGCTGTAAGGTAAAAAGCTCCCCTTTCTCTCCTTTCTTTCCTTTCCTTTCACTTCTTTCTTTTCTTTCATTTGTATAAACCTGTTTAAAATGCAAAGAATTCATATCTGAAACAAACCAGAGTAGTTTTTAGAAAGATGAAAATTCATATGTAAATTCAAATTTAATGTGAACAAATCCCACCTTTATTTATTCATACAAGACATGTTTCCTGGGTAGATTTCTGTCCTGTTGGTGATGGTAGCCTGGACTATCCCCAAAGACACTGAGAACAAGGCTGGGAATATGGGGTCTGGAATCCCCAGTCATAGCAAGGTGCACACACGGGCGATTCGGAGCCGGCAGGTCACCTGAGGGCATGCATCGGAAAAGCACTTAGGGACGATAAATGAATGGATCCTCAGTCTACTTTTACTGTAAAGCACAGTACCAGTCAGAAATCTGGACATGTCACATCACATGACCTGGCCACCTGACCAAAACCCAACAGAAATGGTTTGGGAGGAGTCTGACCAGAGAGTGACAGAAAAGCGGCCAATGAGAGCTCAGCATGTGGGACTTCCTGGAAAAGCATCCCAGGAGGTCACCTCATGAAACTCAATAAAATACAGAAAAACAAGCTTCACTTCTAATGATTTTACACCTATCAGAGTGCTGGACCACAAAAAAAGAACAAATCAACAAAAAGAAGAGGCTGCACTTTGCATAATACGTTTATATTACTCAACATCTCGGCAAAGATGCATTTCAGCGTAATGCATTATTCAGTGTGGCCCTGACAATGTGCACGTCCAATTTAAAAAAAAAGACACATTCCTGCCAGACAGCCAATGGTAACACACGATGCAGGGCATCACCAGGCTACACCGCTAATTAAAACAACATAATAATATACAAATCGTAACATGCATAACGAATGATACGTATACAATGTGACATACAAAGAATTAATATCACAAAAACCAGGTCATGGAGAATTCTTCATTTATCCCAGAAAGCCTCCCTATTAAGGGGGTTTGTATTATGTGAATCCAAACTTTCGGCCGGGACTGTATATTAATAATCACCTTTAATTATTGTAATTATTTTACAGCCAGAGGATTTCTGCAGGGCTTACAACATCCTGTCCAATATAAACCACCAAGAATTTGGACACAGGGGGCAGATTGTGAGGATGCTGAGAGTAAATATCACGCATATGGTGCGTATGTCTGCACACGTTGAATGGCTGCAGTGCGATCGTGGCTCTGTGCCTGTCAGAGCTGCGGACGCTCAGCGACTCTTTGTCAATTGCAGGGTGAGAAGTGCAGCAGGCTGGATGAGAGCAAGGACACGATGGAGCTGCAGGCGATGCTCAGGCACCTGCAGAAATGTATGCATCATAAGCAGAGCATCATAAGCAGTAAGCCACCAGCAGGAGCCCCAGCTGCAGTGAGCCGCCAGCAGGAGCCCCAGCTGCAGTGAGCCGCCAGCTGGAGCCCCAGCTGCAGTGAGCCGCCAGCAGGAGCCCCAGCTGCAGTGAGCCGCCAGCAGGAGCCCCAGCTGCAGTGAGCCGCCAGCAGGAGCCCAAGCTGCAGTGAGCCGCCAGCATCTTGCTTTCTCTCTCGTATTTATTTATTGGAGCTGGGTACTGAAGCCCGTGCCCCCTTACATTTTCAAGGCATCTGCGCTTTTCATTCCGCGATATTTTATGTATTTTTTCTGTTGTCTCAGGAGTTATGGGGGGGAAAGCGCTACATGTTCTTACAAAATCAACATTCGCAAAATACACAGGAGACTCTGGCAGCCTCCACTTCTGAGCTATAAAGCACAAAAGCAGTGTTATGTCTAATTTTTATGTTTATTCGATTGTATTGACTTATTTATAATTTTTATAATTTATATTTATCAAAGAAATAAATGTTGAAAACAACACGATGATTCTGTTTTGTGATGCACTATATTGTGTATAGCAATGCACTACATCTACTGACAATGAAGCAGAGATGCCTCCCATCCATGATACTGTGGGACCGTCACATACTGGAACTTGAAACACTGCATACCGTATTATAATGGACGATCCCGTATTATAAGGGACGAATAGCAACTCTATCTAGGAATGCTGGGTATAATGTGACGACAGCTGTTTGAAGTGTGTAAATACCCATTGGTCTATCTTTTGCATAAGAATGAATGGTACAGTATATTGCACCATTCAGAAGCTACATACATACATACAAAATCTGATGCCAGCCGTGTTAAATAGTCACCCCTTTGCTAGTGCTGGCCTGTACACCCCAGTGCTGAAATCTTTCCAGGATTATAATTCCATTGATGATAATACACCTGTAGCAGTGTTTCTGACTGCGGAGTTCCTGTTTTTCCCCATAATTTGTTCGGGCTCAGCTTTAACTTCTGTTGATAAAGGTCGGGGTTGTGTAGACACGTCCGACATCACGAGTCAGAATTCCAACTTCAGGGGGCTTTCTGGTTGAAATTTCTGAGTTACGAGTTCAAATGGAAGGCAGCATGAATCAGTGCAGAGCTGGGTAAGCCCTGCAGTGATGTGTCTCGCCTGAAGGAAAATCAGTGTTGTGATATCGAAAAGCCAGATTTACCGCTATTTATGCTGCGTTCCATTTACCTCAGAGGTCGGAACTTTCTATGGAAACAATTATAGTTACAGATGTTTATTTGCCACACGACCAAGGCTGGTGGAACTTATTTCCAGTACAGTGTATTATATTACTCTGCATACAATGCCGTACAAAAATGAACCACAGCAGACTCTCCACACATTACTGGTACTGCAAAGGACCAAAAACACACCGAAGACTTTATTCTAGTTCAGCATATTTCTAGTACGTTCCATGGTCTGCAAACCTGAGCCAGGAAATCAGAGAACGTATCACTAGCTGCCCAGCAGAATCAGATAAACTGTGGAACAAAACTCTACAACTGAGTAAGACGATCTCACTTTTTTTTTCCAAAAACATGTGCGTGGCCCAATACCATATCCCCAATATCAAAAAGCTTTGAGGGACATGCAGTAAGATGCACTGACACGCAGTGATACACAGTAACATGCAGTAACACACACAGGCCGCAGGCCATGGCCTTTGCCTGTAGCCCCGCCCAGTCACTTCCTGTGGTGTTCTTCCAATTGCATGTCTGATGCACCTCCAGAGTCCCGCCCTCCACCTCACTCTATTTGCTCTTGTAAGTGAGATGTTGGCGATGCCAATGGATCCATGCAGGGGCGACAACGAGGCCAGACAGGAAGCCGAGGGTGGTCCCCAGCGTGCAGGGGATGGGCCAAACCTACAGAACAATCACACACAGGAAGCTTTTCTCAGGGACTGACCTCCGACCTCCGTCAACATCAAGGGAAGCAGATGTTCAGCATGACAGTCTATGATACGGGTCCAAGAGACCAGGCCAGACCGATGACTAAGGACAGGTCAGACCGACTGGGCTTCCTGTGCAATTACGACCCTGCCGTTATGAAGTCATGTAGCCGACTGTAAGAGGTCAGCACAGAGGTCCGGGCAGGTCTAAGGCATGTGCCTTCTAGTGTCCTCACCTGCCAGGGCCGGTCCCAGTCCAAGGGGATGGGAAAGGCCCCCAGCCAGGCCCCGATGATGCTGCAGGCTGTGGTGATCTGCAGGGAAGTGTCCCACACCGACATGGCCCTGGGGGACACGGCACAGAGACTGCATGAACACACTGCATCCGGGACACACACACACACACACACACACCATATAAATGCATTCATTAAAAAATTACAGTAAGTTACACACTAATTTAAATAACTCAAGCCACATTTTCAAATATAACTTTACAATATAATTACATTTTATTGAACTTAATATGTTCAATATTAATATGTCTCATCTGACCAGTAGGGGGTGCAATTGCACCACATACACCCTGGGATAAATCGCCTATGCACAGCTGCACCCACGCAGCACCGCTAATACACAGAAACACACACAGCTACCAGAGGGTCCAGGCTCACCCAGCACCAAGAGTCAGAAGCTCTATAAAAGTAAACGTTTTGCCACCTTTCTATCCCTGTATAGTGGGGGTGGTAGGGGGTGTTGGACAGGCCTGGAGTTCGTGCGATATGGAGTTGTGGGCTGTGTGGGGGTGGCAGAGCCCCCAAATAATACAGTGAGCACGTCTGAGCGGCTGGCGGTGTGACGCGGACTCACCCGTCGCGGCTGAAGACCCGGATCCAGGCCTGAACGTTGGGGCCCAAGAGGCAGAGGCATCGCAGGGTGGTGAACGTGGACAGCAGCACGGCCAGGGAGAAGGTCTCCAGTACGGACCTGCAGGTGACACGTACAGGCTCACGCATAGGGCTGGATATCGGGAAACGCAGACAAACGGCCACACTTCTCTGAGGAAGCTATACACCACCATCCCAACCAACGAATCATCCGATGGCAGCAGGGGGCGACAGAACTGCTTAGGTACATTCACAGAAGTGTCAGAATGGACCAGGACCACGTGCGATAACCACTTTACACTACTATTTATTACTGTACAATCCACTGTACAGTTTTATTTCCTTCTGAGCTGTTACTATGGAATTCCATGCAATATTTTCTCTGACATTTTTTGCATTGTTACTATATTCTAACATTTATTACTATGTTTTAAATGTGCATATTGCGCTATAGTAAACCTGCATACTCACTGCAGCAAGGGGGTAGGCGATACTCACTGCAGCAAGGGGGCACCATAGAGTAGAACCACAGCGTGGAAGAAGAGGCAGGACAGGCAAAAATACAGGCAGCAGCGGATCAGCCGGGACACCTGCAAGTGCGCCAGAGGTGAGACACCTCACTCTGTTACAGTGGCACAAAAATGCCTGGCACGGTCACTAATACTCTCACAATGTGGCATACAATTAACTCATCAGTCACATCAAACATCTGAAAATAATTACAAGTCCATTGCTGTTACCCTAAACCCCACAAATCAGCTACACGCATCAGGATATCGGTACTTCCCAGACCTTGTGACCAAGTGAGTTCCTCTTGGCTGCTGGGCCGACACCGAGCAGCCAGAAGAGGGCGATGTTGACCACAGCGACCAAGCCAGCCACAGAGTACAGCCACACCAGGTGGGTCTGGTACACCGAGAAATTTTGGAGAAGGATGGTGGGCATCACTGTTGCCATAAGGATGGTACCGGCAAGGATGACATGGGCAGATGCCATGCCCTTAATCTCCTGATCCCACATGACGGCACCTTCCGGAAAGACGTTTCAGCTACAGGAAGGCACCAGAAAAGACAGCCTCCTTATGTCCGTGAGAGATGTGCCCTCCCTCAGGGAATCCCATACGCTGTCCTGTGTGGCACAAGAGTCACCATTTGTCTTTGTACATCAGTATATGGGAAACCTCATTTGCACCATCCAAGTCAGTAACATGTAACAAGACCAGAAAGCACAAGACGGACACTCACAAAATATCAAAGTAGGTACTTTGGAGGCACACATTTAAGGATTCAAGGATTCGAAGTTTTACTATCATATGGACAAAGTACAGTGTACAGAGTAAAATGAAATTCTAACTTGAACGGCTCCTTCAAAGACCAGACAACTAACAATTAACAAAGCAGTGTAACATTATAAATGACATTAAATAAACCACAGACAATTAACAACTAACAAATAACGTATAAATATTGAAGAAAATGTTTAATAAAAGAAATGACTGAAGCAGAAGATGGCTAAATAAGAATGCAACACTGGATAAAATCACAAATAAAGTGTCGGTTTAAAACTACAGTTCACCCGGCCTTTTTAATTCTCCGTTTAATACGCAGGTGCGACATGCACATCTGCAACGACGACAGGAAGACAGAGAGCCTGTTACAGCCTACCTGAAAGTTAAAGGTCCCGCAGCAACTTACAGTTGAACTGAAAGAGATAACAGTGATTTCTTAGAGACCAGAATCCACTATCAGAACAGCTGAAATGTGTTTTAAATGATTTATTGTTGAATTTAACGATTTCAGAATACCGAAGATTAGTGGCAGTAAAACCGGAAGCGGCGATGACTGACAGTACCCGTTAACTAATCGTATTCGTCTTCTTCATCTTCTTCACGTGCCGTTTTTTGGCGGTTGGACTCGCGTGACGGCGCCTTAGCGCCACCTATTGTACTGGAGTATTGAACTCATGTCTGTAACTGGATAATGACCAATAACAAAGTCCGACGAGTAACACATCCGGAACACCAGCCCTAAAGGAGACGTCTCCACGGAAACGCAGCACTCCAGTCCCGTGCCGAGCGGAAGCGGAAGTGCTGTGTGTGAGATTATCAGCTCTTGGTATTGACGCCATGGTTTGTGAGAAATGTATGTACCTTTACTTTTGCCCTTTGTTCATGGATAGTTTAATTTAATTTAATTGCAGGTAGCATTTGTGGTGTTTCTGCGTATTTAGCTGCGAAACAATGGAATAACACTCTTGCAATTTGTTGCAAAGTTAATGAATACCAATTCTTTAATAATTTGACGGCCTCAGTATATGTTTGTTTTTATATATTGTACAGTTTCTGTGCATTGTTTACGTGTTTTATATATTATTTACTTAATATTTGTATTGCGTTGACTGAAAGTTACTAACGTAATCTCGTCAGGGTTGCCAACTTTGGTCGGCTGTCTGGAGTGAGATTTTCAATTCGAGACAAGTCTGCACACACATGCACATGCATGCAATAGTTTTATTACCTTGTTAATAGTCTGTAGGGTTTGCAAGCTACCTCAACGCTTTTGATGTGGCTAATTTTAGGTTTATAATGGAACATAAAAGATTTCCCATAAGATTTCTTGGGTGAGCGTGAGAGTCTGAAAGCGTGAGTCATTCCAGATGAGTGAGTTGGCAACCTTGTCTCATTGTGTGGAAAACAATTTTTAGAAATCCTTTGAGTTTTGACCCTAGAATCTTGATCTTTTCATGTAACATTTCATTTACTTGGGCCGTTGGTCAGGTTTGACCCTGCTGTCTGTCTTCACTGTAACAGGTGAGAAAAAGCTGGGTCGTGTCATCACTCCGGACACGTGGAAAGATGGGGCCCGAAACACTACTGGTGTGACTCTGCTCGGCTTCACGAGATCCAAATGTCGCAAAAATAGAATGGCAAGAAAGTTAAACTAATGAAAGGTACTAAACTTAAATTGTGCCACTTTTCAGAGAGCGGGGGGCGCAAGCTGAATGAAAACAAGGCCTTGACTTCAAAAAAGGGAAGGTGAGTCTGGTGCTGCCCCAGTCATTCTAGAGTGGATCAGCTGTGATGGTTGTGCTGAGCACGATCAGACAAGGGCTCCTCTCCTGCAGGTTTGACCCCTATGGGAAATCCGGCTTTGCCATCTGCCGCATCTGTAAGAGCTCCGTGCACCAGGCCGGCTCCAACTACTGCCAGGGCTGCGCTTATAAGAAAGGTGGGAGCGTCACCCCGGCCTGTTGGAGAAGCGGAGGTGGACTTGATTTCACGGCACGTTTTATCGTTGTGACTGAGGATGAGGAGCACGCTGATACCAGTAGCCTGTTTGTGCCCAACAGGGATCTGCGCCATGTGTGGGAAGAAAGTCCTGGACACCAAAAACTACAAGCAGACCTCGGTGTGAGAGCTCCAGAGTCGAGGTCGGCTAGAGCGAATCCAGCAGAAAGCCCAAAGGGGGAGGGGGGATGTCTAGGCAGCCTGCGGGGCGGGTCCTGAATTTTGCCATTTTCTGTTAACTGCTACTAAATATTTTAATTTTCCTACTGTACAATTGTGGAAAATTTGGGTTATTTTTATGACCAGGTTGCTGTGCGCAGGGTATTGCTGGCCTGTAAAGTATTTAGGCAGAGCTGTGTCCATACCATAGTTAATCATTCTGTTTCTCAGGATTTTGCAGTACTATGTTTGTACCAATTGCTGAGGTGTAATCAGTTTGGATGCAGCACCTTCTTACTGCCTGTAGATGGCGGCAGACGCCACATGCCAGTAAATATGCGGCATCTTGCAGTGCAGTGCATGAAGTATGTCTGTACTACAAATCAATGTGAAATGTCAGGGTTTTGTGTTACCTTTTTTAAAACAGGTTTTTTTAATGTGTATTAGAAAAATAAATTCACAATTTTGTGGGAATTCTTTTGCAAAATGTGTGGGGGTTGTTTACCATAGGACTCCCCAGGTATGTTATGCATTTGGTTCCAAGGCAAACTGGGGGTGCTGGAGAGACATTCTGATGGACTTATTCAAATGATTTTTTATTTGCCATTTGCACAAGTACAGATACTTTGGAATGCTTCTCTTGACCTACTCTGTCTTGCTCTCTATGAGACATGTACTTGCAATTTTACGTACACAGCCCTGGGTCAGCCAGTGCGCAGCTTCTCCTCCAGAGACCTGTGACTATTCTGCTGAGATTCAAACCAGTGACCTTTTGATCACAGGCACAGAGGCTTAGCCCACTGAGCCCAACCCGCCACCCCCACTGCAAACTGCACTGCAGTAGTTCACCCTACAGCCAATAAAAGTCTGAATAGGCTTTCACAAGTTTAGCTTGGAAACAGTCTCTAAATTTTGATGTTTTGAAATGTCAGAACACATATTTACAGAAAGCGGATCCTCGTCAATAGCTTTCAGCTTGAGGCCCCTTGTGTAATTTAAACACTAAGCAGCAGCCATTACCATTACCAAAGAGAATGATGTTGGGTTTTATGTGCAGTAGCTGATGAAAATTTGATTGCATCCAGTTCTTTACTTTCTCAAGGCACCGACACAACATATTTATTGCAGTCATTTGGTGATACAGATACTGGGGCTGTTTGAAATGTTCACTTGTTCACTCACTGTATTGTGTTCATTACCTAGAACACTCACTAGAGGATTAGGGCAGTCAGCTGTTGATACATTTCAGACACTAGGCGGATGTCATACTGCTACATAATTATGCACCGGATATTCATAATTGTTATCTCTGTCACATCAACTAACACGAGAACATCCCCTCTAGACTTAAAATATAATGTTAAAAATGTACTGTTTTCTTTATTGTATATTTTATGTTATTGTTTGTACTTGTTTATCGTTATTGTAATAAAGGAAAAAAAACCTGCCAGAACATGGACACCAACATTGCTATTTTTGGATAAGTACATGTTGTAATTGACATATTTTTGCAACATTGAAGTAAAATTTCACAACAGAACTCTGTGCACATTCTTGACCATGCAGGCATGACAGGGACTGAATGGTGTTTTTTACTCATTTTCAATATACTGTATTCATTGAATATTAGCTAATATGAATTAATTCCCATGTAAAGCAGCGAAATACATCAAAATAATTGTTTTTAAGCGGTGAAGCCCTGCCGCTGTTGCTATGGCTCGTGTGGAAGTTTCATAAGTGAGCTATTTAACACTGGTTAACACTTACAATTCAGACTCTCAAGTTTCAGTTTCTGAAATATAGTTGCGACACTCAGGTGACAGGCCGCAATGCGCAGTGGTGTAAGTCCACCAACATGGGATACAGTTTATGTAGACTACGTTTCGGTTTGCCTCGTGGTGATTTTATAGTGAGTGAAATTTAGAGTTAAGAATCTGAACAGCACTACGAAATGCCCAGTTCCCTACCTAGACCATATAGGGGGGAGTGGACATTTCGAACACGGCCAGGGTGTCATCTGTGTAACTATGATAATACACCCTATACTCATGGAGGATTTGATCAAAAGGAAACATGTAAAGGCTGAATACAAGAGGCCCAGGAATGCATCAGTGTGGTCCCCCAGATGTAATGGCAGATTTATAATGGGCCATTCTGACCAATGAACCCCTGCCTTCTAAAGCACCTGTGTTCTAAAGCACCTGAAACAGTTCCTGGCGGCCCCACCCAGTTCCTGACCACCTCACCCAGTCCCTGACGGCCCCACCCAGTTCCTGACGGCCCCACCCAGTTCCTGACGGCCCCACCCAGTTCCAGACGGCCTCACCCAGTCCCTGATGGCCCCACCCAGTTCCTGACGGCCCCACCCAGTTCCTGACGGCCCCACCCAGTTCCTGACGCCCCCACCC
>JAODJU010000041.1:1504833-1515271 GCA_026776725.1 Gnathonemus echidnorhynchus
TCATCTCACGCACATGCGCATTTGACGAAAATACCGTATTGAACTCAAGCGAAGCGAACACGCACATAAAAAAAAAAAAACACAAACTTTACTGCGGCTCTTACGTTCAAAATATGAACGTAAGAGCCGCATGAAACCAGGCAAAGAGCCGCATGTGGCTCGGGAGCCGCGGGTTGGCCACTCCTGGCCTAAACCATCAAGCAACTTATAATCTATAAATGTCGATCACCTTGGTGCTGGTTCACTGTGGCTTAAAAACATTCTAAAAACTCAAATAAAGGGTCAGAACCCTGAAGTTATGTTCAGTTCTCTGTTTCTAGTTCTGCAAATGATGAAAATGCAAACCAGCTCCTGCATAAGTAAAGATCTGGTTCTGCTCGCAGTCCTCATTATGCAGTGGCAGCTGCAGTCTCTTTGACTGCTCTGGCGATCAGCATTTTCCGGTCACCATCACATGACGGGTGTTACAGTTACGGACGCCTTATTCCTGCAGTACAGACATGTGACTAGTTCTGCAGGCCGTCCCGCCATCATTCTCCTGTCACTGAAGAATAGAGACGCTCCTCATGAATATCCTGGTAGCCAGAAAACAAGTTGGTACAGCTCAGGTTTACACAACGATGCCCTTTTTTCTTATGCTGAGATCCATGGGATCTTAGAGAACATTCAGTGTCACAAGCTTACCGATCACTATAGACACCAATCTGTCACGTGTCAGATATTACTTGGCATTGAACAAGTCAGAGCTGTCTGTAGGCGGCAGGCAGTTACACCAGCTCAAGGTGAGTGATTCATGAGCTAGACACACCCAAGACCACACCTTCAGAGAGACACAGTAAGCAAAACACATTTAAGTTAAGGGAGACTTTATTTTTGCATCAGCCAACACCTTCAACTGTGTGGTAAACGTTTGACTAATGAATCTAACCCAACATTATTTTCACTCTCTTCTGATGGGTGAACAAAATAACAAACACCAAACAGTATAATGACATCAAGCAGCCAATAATCAGTATAGACACATTTTAAAAGCTCTCTGAACGGGTACTGGTGAACTGGGACCAGTTTCTGGAACGTCAAGGTGCGCCTAATTCTAACGCTGTCCTGGACTGGGTGTGGAAGGATTTAGGACCATTCTTCAAAGGGAAAAACCTCCAGCTTTGAGGAATGAAAGAGGTGGAAGCTTATTTTACATGCTGCACTCCGAGACTTCCCAAAAAGGCTCAGAGATGTTTAGATTTGCTATCTGGGGAATAGGCTATGTCTTGGTATTCATCAAAATGGTTTTCACTGAGATCAGACAATTCTGATTCAGAGACCCTGATTCAGTTCAGTGATACGTAGGCCACACTTTTGTGGTGTTAAGCAGCTGTCTACTTCCTGCAATTTGGGCACCAATTCTTTGGCATCTTTGGAACTCATTGCTTCATTCTGCTTTGAGTCACAAGTCAAAGTTCTCATCGACCAAATACATCTCACCTTTGTTACTGCATTTGTAACTCTGGTTTCATTGTGTTCACTTGAGTCTATTGTTGCTCTCTGCTTCTGGGATTGGGGTTTGAGTCTCTGCATGTGGAGCTTGTATGTTCTCCCCATGTTGTCATGGGGTTTCCTCCAGGTACTCCTTCCAAAAAATGGATGGTAACAGTAAGCTCAAGTTAAGAGCTTTCCAACACGCTTTGTAAAGATACTTTATTGATGCCTGGGGAGAAATTTTCTTTAGGCCTCCCCCAGTTTGCTCTCTGTAGGTGAGACCAAGGTGGCCATGAAGGGCAGCCACCAGAGGGCTAGGAGTTTAGCAGTCTTGCTTAAGAACCTACAGATGTGCCACGTCTGGGTTTGCACCAATGACCTTCTGATCACAGGCAGAGACATACCCCCACTGCCCCCATATTTGTCATTCAACAACGAACCAAAAACATCAGTTGAAAAATGGGTGTTTTTTTTAACCTGACTCTCCTGCTCCTCCGCAGTCCATGGTCAGGCCCAGGCCTCATGAACTGCATTTATTATGTGAGCTCTGACTCCTATCTGCCAAAGACGGCTCCCAATGCAGCCATTAATAGGGAGACCTTGCTCCCTAAAGACCAGAATGTATGGTTGCTAGGCTACAAAGTACAGCCGACAGCTGCTACAGCCGACTCAGTCCTTATCATCCAGTTGCAAATGACTGAGAAAGGCAGGGTGTACCATCCAGGCACAGGACGACGTCGCTTCTATCCCTACTGTGTGGGGCTTGTCCAGCCTTCAGGGACCTTGACAGCATGACCTACCCCATAAATGGTAATTACCACAGCAACCGAAAGACCTATAGCCGAGCTGACTATGCACTGAACATGCATTGCACTGGTTTTGCTGAGGTCCATTTAAAGGCTCACCCTCGCTTGATATTCCAGTTAACCCTGTAACTGTGGTTGTCTGTGGTGTCAATCACATGGAAGTACACCACTAGCTCTTTCGTAGTCCACACAAAACACCTACCTGCCCTGGCCAATCCCACCCAACCCTCTTACAGCTCCATACCGAAACACTTCACATGTACACGGCGTGCACTGCAGCTAAGGCTGAGTACATTCACCAGCTTGGAGGGAGAATGCATTCACTGCTCCTTGTACCTCCTCACCCACACACAGTAACTGCTCTTTAGAAAGAAAAAGGAGGGACACAAACTAATGCTAAAACAAAAAAGGATTTTTTTCACATTTGCTTACCCTGATTAATTCATTTTAGTTTGAGGCACATCTAACACATCAAATACAAAAAAAACGCTCGTGCCATAAACAAATCAATGACATTCGAGACCTTCTCCAACCACACCTGTGGGTGAAGCTTCTACTGGCTGCTCACGCACCCCTCCTTAGGAAAGGGAGGCACTGAAGTGCAGCAAACAGGAAGAGACACGAGCACCTTCCGTACAAGGCAGATGATGCCTGGTTACTACTTGCGCCAGTGGGGGAAAAAAAAGAAAAGACCCCTTGGAATGATATACAAATATTTTTAATGATACAGAACATAAGTGATTTGTACTTGTGGCACCAAGGTAGCCCTTAACATGCTCCAACAAGTCCTGCAAACTGGATATTTAAAAATAGACAGCCCAAACAACCACATTACAAAACAGTACTACTTCTGAGTTTGGGTAAATTGTACATTTTCTCTCTTTATTGGAAAAGAAATATACAACTTGGAATGAATTCTTTGAGGGAAGTCTGTGCCATAAGCAATTTAAAAAAAGTGACTAAAACATGAAAGCAGAGAGTCTCGAGTACAGAACACATACAAAATTAAGTTTGAGGCAATACACCCGTTTCTTAAAGCCCTCCCCCTGTTCTGCAGTAGTGCAATGCTGAGTTTCCACACTTTTTAGAGTGACGTTGTCCATAGTCCATGCAGAGAGCTTCCTCCACACTGAGAAATGGCTGCATGCCAACATTGCTGCTGAGCGATGTTCTACTTCAATGGGAGCCCCGGAATGCCCAGCGATGCAAAGCTGGAGGGGGCGGGACCGGGTAAGGTGCCTGTCACGCTCCGAGAGAAACAACCACTCCGGGGGGGCCACGCGACCACCCCTCCAATTACACGGAAATGACGGCAACAGATTAAAGAGGGGGGGGGTGAGAAGGCAAATCCAAAGTGGTAAACATGCAGTTCCTTTGGACAGCAGGGGGCACAGGGTATGTGAAACAGATAAATTAGAGGGAAAGTTTTACACGGATGCTGTACAAGGCCTTCACTTCGCTGTCATCATCTGTACGAACTCTGTGGGAATTACAGGGAATCGATTAGGAAATGCAATGTACCACACAAGTAACAGAATAAACATTACTTTGAATGGGGGAGAAGCAGAGGGGTAAAGGCGATGACCATTAGCCAAGTCAAGATACAGTGGAACAGCAAGTCCAGCTTCGCTTCCATCGCCCATATACTACACTTCACAACAGCTACAAGCTCAGTTTCTAGAGAACAGTATATGGCCTAATTTAACCATGCACAAATACCAGAAATAGATTGATTAAAACTTAAAATAGATACATGGATAAAAGCAGCAACTGAACAAGGCCAAACATCTAAGGTGTGAAACTAATAGTCACTGCACCTGAAATGTAATGCATTTTAGGGAGGGGGTCACAACATCAGCATGGAAATCCAAGGGGGCCACTTCGCACTTTATTCATAAGAATAACTGACAAGAAACGGACATCCTGTGTTTGCTCACAGCAGCAACAGAGCTGTCTGGCCACAGCTCACGTACCTTCATAGTTGACCTGGCCGTCTCCGTCTATGTCCGCTTCCCTGATCATCTCATCCACCTCCTCATCCGTCAGCTTCTCCCCTAGGTTGGTCATGACATGGCGCAGCTCAGCTGCACTGATGTAGCCATTGCCATCCTATAGATGTAGATGGGCACATTAGTCAGCTTGACTCACAAGTGTCAACACATGCACCAGAATGCACTCCTGTAATCACAGCCTGATCGACAAACCGTCATAATAGCACACAGTGTAAAGTCGAAGTCATTTGCCAAATGCTTGACACGGTTCAAATAAACATTAATTCACATATACAGATAACATTTAAAAACATAAAAACTGGGACGTGTACAGCTTCAGTAGTATCACGCTGTATAAATTAAGCTAGTTAGCAAGTCACCCAAACAAACCCTAGAGATCCTCTATGTAACTGAATTCTCCTTCCATAACTATATTCGTTATTCAAATATTGAGGATATGCCAATATTAAAGCAGCTCAAGACTGAACACTGGTGCGGTTTAGTAATACTTTTTACTTGGCAAAATGAAGAGGACATTTTTCAAATGTGGGCTGTAACACTAAAAAACACATCCCCCTTAGCAACTGTAGATAATAGATTTTTCACTAAACACCACTCATTTTCCAGGAAGCACACCATGATTAAGAATGTTATACTCTCCCAAAAGGAACCAACAGCCCCTTTTTGCCACTCGGCGCGAGAATCCCATTTCATTATCTACTAATTCTGATGACAAAGTACTTATCTTTGCACCTCGATTGATTGATTGTTATTTGTTAGGCGTATTCCAAGTAACAGCATTGCTTAAATGCCATTACAGGCAATATCAGTGATAACATGCTAAAAGCTAAATTAACTATTCCAATGTAAATACTGGCCACCAATCCTTCAGTTTCAACTTCCCCATTTTATACATAGACTAAACAGACACTGCATGCAAACACAGATGCCAGCAGCACTGCCCATTTCAAACTGGACTGAGTGCTACATGAATGACCAGAGACAGCCACATTTGTTTCTGGGTTAAAAACAGTCCTCCTCACCTTATCGAAGACACGGAAGGCTTCCCTGATTTCCTCCTCACTGTCTGTGTCCTTCATTTTCCTGGCCATCATGGTAAGGAACTCTGGGAAGTCTATTGTTCCATTTCCTAGGGAACAGTTCAAAAAGGCCACAATGAATCGACTACACACACACATGAACATCAGTCCACAGCACATTACAATCTTCTGTGTATGTAGTGTTGTGTTCGGTGAGGAGGGAAAAAACCTCACCATCAGCATCCACCTCATTGATCATGTCCTGTAGCTCCGCCTCAGTAGGGTTCTGACCCAGAGAACGCATGACTGTGCCCAGTTCTTTGGTGGTGATTGTGCCATCACCATCCTTGTCAAATAGAGAAAAGGCCTCCTTGAATTCTGGAACAAAAAGCCAGAGGGTGTCAGAATTGCAAAGCGACATACACCTCACCAAGACGCACATGACGTACACATCCAAAGTGAAACTAATCCATGCTGCTGATAGAACCCAAAACCATGACTGTCAGAGAGCACACTGACATGCAGTAAGCCTCAACTTACTGATCTCAAGGCAACAAGGAGCACACGTGCCCTGTGCTTCAGCTTGTGGGAGAACCCCTCTCAACCACTGAAGCACAAATAATAGCACATTGAGATTGGTGACAAAAAAAAGGGTATAAAATGCTGAGTGCGACAAGTGATAAAATTTAAGTGTGGCAGTCCATCTGTTCAATGTGCATAAGTCGATGGATTAAGTAAAAACACTGCAGGGATTGGTCGGTTGCAGGAGTCCCCCAAAGACCACAAACCTATGGTACAGACCTCCCAATGGCACAAACAAAGCATTTGGTTGAGAGTAATGAGATCAACACATACGCTTCCTTTTAAAGCTGAAATGAAATTACCACCAATACTTAGTGGACGTCTGAGTAATCAAATGGGATTGGACATGAGGATCAAATGGGAAAGCTGCTAAATGTGTACATCACCACCTGCAACAGGCCAACACTCAAGATGCCAAAGGCAGGCGACACGGCATTCAGGATCTGCCCAGTCACACATTCTGAATGTCACCAACACCACCAAAATCTAAGCACTTCTACCAAAATGATCCTGCCCTGCAGAGATTTTAAAATCAATAAATTCCACATTCTCTGAACAGAAATACCAAAACATACCAGCTATCTGGGCTGAGTGTCTCTTCCTATACAAACACCCCGAGAGAAATAGACCCATTGTATCAACCATTAGACCCAGATAAGAGCAGAGCAGCGTCTCCTATCTTGCCTCCTACACAGCAGTACAACACCACATCATCTCTACAGTACAGACTGATCCGCTCTGTGTGCAAGGAGACATCAGCTTAGAACTTGACACCAACACCAAGGCAGGAGAAGAGGTTTCTCCAAGATGCCAAACACAACGAGCGTCAAATCTTCACACCGCAGAACTGCAACTGGAACCTCAAATTCAACAATCTGAAATTTGCAGCAGTTTGCACAGGCAATGTTCACATGCAATTCGGCTTTCCAAGTACTACAGAGACCACATGCTGCCACGGTCAAAGCTGGAGTCACAGAAAGGGGTCATGTCAAAAGCACTTTCCCCAAAATGAGGAAATCCAGTGAAAGGAAAGATGCCAAGACCATTAAGCCATATCCCAAGCCCACTCTCCTGGACTGCAGTCAATCCTGAGCTTGGTAAGCCATAAAAGGTGGGAGGAGAGGCAATACAGAACGAGTGCTAGGAAGAGGCAGGGGTTTTGCACCAACGGAGAGCAAGGAAGAGAGGAGTGTGCAGGGATTGAGGGGGAGACAGAGAAAAAAAACCTTCTCACCAGCAATCTGCTCCTCCGTTAGCTGATCAGCCTGGAGAGACAAAGAAGAGTCCATGTCAAGCTTCAGCAACATCTATTGCACATTAACGACCGGAGTTGGCTGGATTTTAAAAGAAATACGAAAACACTAACAGCCCATACAAAGAGCTGGTCTCGGATACCCCCGGACCAGCAGCCTCTCCCCACACCCAAAAAGGGCGTCTGACAGCGGCGCGACACCAGCAGCTCAGAGCATTACTGCGCAGGCGCAGCGGGACCCGCCCCCGCGGCCTTCCCGGCTCCGAACGTCGGGCTGCGTACCCCCCACCGCAAGGCGTTCACTAAGCAGCTGCCCCGGCCTTATCGCCCGTATCAGTAACCTCATTAGGAAACGTCAAAAGCGAGTGAAACAACACCGAGTGTGAGCGCGGCCTAAGCGTGGTCCGCCGCGGCGAACGGGGACTCCGACCTGCGCCGTGTCTTCCGGAGCCGGGAACCGTGGGCGAGATCTCGGGCTCCGCCGCCATTTCGCGGCGACGGAGAGATAACGGGCTACAGCAGCGTATACGCCGTGCCGGCACCAGCGCTAGACACGCGGCGTGGGTTTACAGCGGAGAAGCAGGCAGATGGCGCCGCGATCACACGGGTCCCTAAAGCCGCGCGCGGCGATGTTTTGGCGGGACGCCTCCCAAAAGCACAGAAAATGCTTGAGAGGAAGTTAATCCCCCCCCACCCGCTACACTTAAAAGAAATACCAGACCAAATGTTATTATTCATCCTCATAAACATAAAAACAAATATCACTCACCATTTTTGTTAAACAACTCTACTTCAACACTCCCAACCTCCTACTGGACGAAAGCTACTGACCCCGACCTGCCAGAAATGGTTGTTCATAAACACCTCCCCTCTCCTAGTATCTCTCCGCCGCTGCAAGCTCCTCCAAGTAAAGTGCTTCAAAAAAAGATAGCGGCAGAAAAACATATGTAAAAAATATAAAAATACGTTCATATTTAAAGTAAGTTAGAGTTGTTTTATTTATTGATTAATTTAATTGATAAAAACTAAATAAATAACAAACCTAGCTAATTTGCGGAAGGATAAGTTATACGAGTCTGTGGTGCGGCCGCCTCTGATTGGTGCGTTTGTACCCGCAATGCGTCACTGCCCTGAACATGCACTATGTGCCGTAGGACTGGGCTGAACGGCGTGGATTGGAGCAAGGGCGCAGGTATACAGCGGGGATCCCCGTTGTAAACTCCTCCCTATCATTATCCCTGTTCCCTTGTGGGCATAAAGTACAAATATATCCCCAAAAGGAAACTACAGCCCCTTTTTCCGCTCTGCGCGAGAATCCTATTTCATTTTATCTACAAATCCTGAAGATGACGTACTTGTCCTTGCACCTTATTGATTGATTGTTATCATTTGTTAGGCGTATTTCAACTAACAGCATTGCTTAAATGCCATTACTGGCAATATTATTGATAACGTCCCGTTGGCTGTCTCCCAGAACAGTGAGGTTTAGTTAAACGGATTAGTAACCATGCAAATGTGCACTCTGTAAGCACTGATATGCTTTGGGTATTTACAATATTAGCTGCAGTGTTGCAGCAATGGACATACACCCGGAGTAATGAGTGAATTTCACTATTAAATAGGCTAGGGGAGTATGGTCATTGTGCTGTTGCTGTTTGGGGAGATGTATTGTGGATCTGTTAATCTCTTCACTTTCAGTGTAATGCCATAAACACCTTTGGTGGGTGCCAGACACTGTCACAGATACTGGGCACTGGCCAGTGGGCAGACCTAGTCCTGTAAGGGGGCTTCTGTCCTGTCATCTGCACTACATATCAAAAGAAGGCAGAGCCAAGAGCTCCAGGGTGAGGGCCAAGCCAGCAAGCGTATCTCCCAGCATGCACCACTCTGCTCCGTCTGCTCCTCATCCCCTTATATTGCTAAGTTGATGTTTTTGGATGAGGCCACAACTACCTGCTCACACAGAAACACACATGCGCTGGTGTTCATGCTCGTGTGTTTATGGGAACTTCTTACTGACACTTTTTTTAATAACTCTATTCTGTGGAAAAAAAAACACCCATCCATCCATCCATCCATCCATGTTCTAACAGCTTGTCCCAGTCAGGGTTGCGCGACATGGGGGTCTGGAGACAGTCCCAGGCAGCCCTGGGCACTGGAGAGGGTAACATGGTAGACAGGATGACACACACAGACTACGGGCAATTTCGAGATGCCAGTTTGGCTAACTGCAGGAGGAATCCTGGGGGAAACCCAAACGACACAGGGACAGCATGCAGACTGCATACATACTGGCAGTGGGCTTCAAACCCACTACCCTGGAAGCAGCTCTTCGCTGAACCTTAGGTCTTTTATTGTAAATCTGCTGCACTTTTTTTTGGGACCTGAAATCATTTATTAGTATTGTCTTTGTGGAGCTATCTTCTCAGCGATGACCCTACACACACAAAAAGACTTCTTCACTGATTTTAGTTATGTGAAATAGTTTTGATGGCCATTTCAATGACAAGCAGAAGACTCCGTTTTCATTTGGTAGGAAGCTGGCGGTGCTCCGCTCCTCAGATGTTCTGAAACGGGCCGTGCTGGACTTGTCCTAGTTCCGCGTTCCAGTTTGTCCCAAAGATGTTCCGTTAGGGTGAGGTCGAGGCTTTTTTTCGTCTGCTGGTTTTTGAAGGGACTGCGTGTTTCCCAGAGCTGATGCAGTCTGCTGATGAGAAGGACTGGAGGGTCACATAGCATGTGAGTGGCCGTTCACCACAATGTCTGCGCTAGATTGCATTAAAGATGTTTTTATATTTTATATTATATATGACCGGTAGAGTAATCCTATCTCCCCTGGGCTCTGACCCCAGGCTTCACCCCCTCACCTTCATGTCTGTGTGTCTCACAGGAGAGCAGGATGGGATGTGGGAAGATTGAATGTCACTGTTCCTGCTGGCTGTACAGTGACAATAATGGGCTTCTATTTGTAAAACACTATCCCTCGTTCAAATTATGGTTGGGCTACGTACGCGACTCCTGTTACATCCTTTCCTCGGGGGAATGGGGCCGCATTGGCCCTGCTGCCAGCACCCTGCCAACTCTGCTGTTTACGCTCCTGCCAGCCGCATTGTTAAGGGCTCTGCCCTTCATGGGCCGTATTGTCAATGATAACACTCTGCCCTTCATGGGCCGTATTGTAAATGATAATACTCTGCCCTTCATGGGCCGTATTGTAAATGATAACACTCTGCCCTTCATGGGCCGTATTGTAAATGATAATACTCTGCCCTTCATGGGCCGTATTGTAAATGA
>JAODJU010000041.1:1567117-1584302 GCA_026776725.1 Gnathonemus echidnorhynchus
CCCTCGCTGTCGGTGCCTCCTTCGCTGTCCAGCCGTGCCGAGGGATGGCAAGGCGTGGAGGCTGCCCTGTGTCCGCTCTCACAGTGCTCTATGGCGGCTTCACAGTGCCCTGTGTCTGCTCTCACAGTGCTCTGTTGCGGCTTCACAGTGCTCTGTGACCGTTCTCACAGTGCTCTATGGCGGCTTCACAGTGCCGTGTCCGCTCTCACAGTGCTCTGTGTCTGCTCTCACTGTTAGCTGATTAAAATGAGAACTTCAGCTTGCCCAGAAGCTGCCCAGAATTTTAAATAAATTTTTTATGAAGATAATAAAGAGGATTTGCAGGAAAGTATTAGTGACGGCAGTAATACCAGTTTATAGCTTTTTATTCATGAAGAATCTGGAGGCTTTCATTTATATGAGGAGAGTGAATATGAAGTTCAGCGCGGGCATCAGACAGCTCCGACGGACACAAATGGACCCCTGGGGAGCAGAGAGCGACTCCTCAGGCCGCTGTGTTATAGGCCCGTGCCTGACGCGGGAGCAGGTGCTCTGCACCGAGGAAACAGCAGGCGGCGAATCACGCTGCAGGCGGCCCAGTGCCCAGCAGGGGCTGCTAGCGAGCCCACGCCAAGGCGACATCACGGCAGCAGATGGAGTCCGCGGAGGTGGAGTGTGTGATGGGGGAGGGACACTCCTCCCCAAAGCGGAGGCCTGCTGGGACAGTGCTCTCTGGTAACAGGTAGCAACATGCTAAAAAAGACAGAGCAACGCTCAGGATGAAGGACTGGCACTGGTAAACCCTCACAGAGCAACGCTCAGGATGAAGGACTGGCTCTGGTAAACCCTCACAGAGCAACGCTCAGGATGAAGGACTGGCACTGGTAAACCCTCACAGAGCAGAGGAAACGCAGGTCTGCTGAAGGCCTCTCATTATCGGCAAAGCTCAGCAAGCGAAGCAGCTGTGAGGGGCTCTCCCAGGTCTATTAGCGGGAGCCCAGGGACTCAGAGGAGACAAACAGAGAATGGTGGCTTTCAGGCTGGGGCCTGTGAATAAGGGCCTTTCACACAACTCTGTGCTCATGACGACGAATCAGTACAGCAGCCACTGTTGAGGCTGTACACTAACTGGCAGCTGCACAGACACATCCTGACAGGTGGCTGCACACTAATGCACAGATACATCCTGACAGGTGGCTGCACACTAATGCACAGATATATCCTGACAGGTGGCTGCACGCTAATGCACAGATACATCCTGACAGGTGGCCGCACGCTAATACACAGATACATCCTGACAGGTGGCCGCACGCTAATGCACGGCTGCACACTAAGAGAAGGCCACACGCTCACTTCACCAGTGCTGACATGGAGCCACGTGCTACTTTGATTCTCTGTAAAAGGTACAGTTCTGGCCCCAAAACAAAACCAAACACGGCCAGGACTTTATTAACACAGCTGCGGGAGAGCCACGCCCCTTTGTGATGCTACCTACCTGCTCCCCGCCGAGCCCCCGCCCCCCCCAGCCTGTTGCATGACATTGAGCGCATTAGCACTGTTTACACCCCTCTCAAGACCTTACATGGCTTTTCAGCTGTGAAAGACGAGCCGTGGGATGCAACTCGCCCAGTCTCCTTCAGGTTCCATGAGCTCGGGTTCTAAAGGCAGGGCGCTGCCACAGCTCCCCAAAACAAACACCTCAGATACATCAGGCAACGACCACACTGGGATTTCTTTTCTGTTTGTCTTTATTTTCCCACATAACTGACAAGCTCGCATCAGATATAGTTTTTAGATGCAGTGAAAGCAAATCACAGAGGTGTGACAGAGTGAGCCACACATGCACATGACGGTGGCTGCTGTGCCCTGGGACAAGAACCACTAGTGGCTGTGCAGAGACAGGAACCAAGCCTGCATTTTCACATTCACACACAATAACCAGCATGACACCTGTTTACATGACAGAAGAGTGAAACAGACATTAGTGCACAATCACCATCCAATCAGCCTATTTCAGACTCTATCAAAGGGGCATTTTTTACATTTATTACACTCTCTTGCTGAAATTGGTGCCTGATCAGGTACAGACATTCTCCAGCATCAACAACAAAATCCTTTACTGCCTTTTCATCTTCTAGAAACTTTCAAAGGCCTTTGGCAGATGGAACGGCTGGTAGCTGTTTTTCACAATGCTATCAAAGCCATCAGACAGGTGATCCGGAGCCATAGGGACACCCACGTGCATAAATACACACGCACACACGCATGTGCACACACACGCACGCACACGCACACACAGTATGAGCTGGAGGAATGGTGAGGGTTTGGGTAGGAGACAGGTCAAGTCCTCAAGCCTCCACAGCGAGAGTTTGCTGGTAGATTATTTTGTACAGACGGGGAATGATAACTTCCTCTTTACAGAAGAGTAATAAATAGCACAGAGCTTTAACCCATGGAGGGCACAGGTCAGGATGCAGGTCAGGGGGGTGAGTCTGTTACTCAAAGATCATGATCGTCATCACTGCAGTCGTCGTGGTAACCGATCCTTCAGTTTTGATGCTGGCCTCACTTGCGGGGCTGAGTGGCAATGTAGAGAGCCATGAGGCAGTAGAGGGTGCCCCCTATGGTCAGGGCCATGGTGGTGCGGTACAGCAGTTTGTCTGGGACCCCCATCTTCAGGTGCACAGGCATGCCCTCCCCCTGGTCATGTGAGGGAGAAAGGCCCACAGCTCAGAGGCATTTCAAGCACAAACAGCACTCTGAATGTCACTAACAACACCACAGTGTAGCTCTACTCATAAGCAGAAAATAGCGCCCCCTAGAGGCTGCTCAGTGGCGCCGGTTACCGCTGCACGCATCCTGACCCCAGCCCCTGCTCTCCTTTACCTGGAAGATCTTCTGCAGATCAGGCACTCTGTTCGCTCCCAGATACTCAGCACCTCGACCAACCTCTGATGTCACCTTAGTGGGCGTGGCAAAGACCATGGTAGGTGACTGGCTGGGGACTGCCGGCTTGAAGCCCTGCAGGAGGATAACAGCACACGTCAGTAAGGGACACACGTACAAATAACCATTTACCTTGGAATCCTAGGTTCACAGAGTCACACACACACTTCCATTATCCGTTTGCCGCTACAGACAATCCCCTCAACTGTTCTCCTCTGTGGCAAATATTTAGAATCTATTGATTTAAAACCTTCATATTTTTACATAGTGGTACAGTCGGTGTATGAACGGTAACATATATACCACGAAATATACTTAATGTAAAAATGTAAACGTCGGAAAGAATGTGGCTGACTCCCGGCCCAAGGACAGCTTACACCCCCGCCAGCCACCCTGAAATACTGACACGGACGAGGGGAAAGACTCATTCACGTTATTGCATTATTCTACCTGTAGCACTTACACGAGAAAATCAAAATAAAGAGGTGGAAAAAACAAATATCAGTCTGCTTCCGGGTATCAACCAGTCAACCATAAGAAACAAATATTACTGTGATAACCCAGGTATGCAACACTCTCTCGCCACGTTATATTACAGCTAATATAAATCATTTGGACTATCGAAAAAGCAAAGACAAGATCAATATTGAGGTGTCGGACCAAAGTTTTAAATAACTGCAAAAACTAAACCAACTGCAAAATAACTTCAATCAAAAAGCAAGACTTTAATCTTATAGCCACAGAGACATAAACTTCATAATTATATATCACTAATAAATAACAATAGCAACAGCACAATAACACAAATATCCAAAAAGAGGACATCCCGTAATCCGGATAGAAAGACAAGCAGGGTCGTTACAGAGTGGATACTGAAGGTCATTGCTATTTCAGATTGGCGCAAACGCGCAAACAGGACACTTCCTTCGACTTACCTGGGGAGCATATGCGACTAATGGTGCCGAACCGGTCAACTTCTGAGTAAAGCCGCTGAATTTGTAATACATCTTCTGCAAAAGATATTGTATCCGAAGAATCACACGGCAGCACCGAACTGCTCGCCGGGCAGAAAGGGTCCTCACTGAGCATTCGCTACCAGACAATGACGTAAGGAGGTGGCCATGTCGCGCCTGCTCTAAATTCCAAAAAAAGAGTGGCCGAATTACTGGGTGTTTCTCAATACCAAAAACGCTATGATCGTACTTGTGGTCTTGACAGGACTGTTCTTGCTAACTTGTCTCCCCAGAACAAATATGGGGCACAATTAATCATGGAGTGTTTCTTAATACCTGTGGGGTGTCACTGTGGTTCAGTAGATAGCACTGTTAGCTCACACCTCTGGGGTTGGGCTTTGAAGCCTGTTTAGCTGGTATAGTTTGTGTAGAGACAGAGGCAGTAATGCGTGTGTATGCTGATCACATGTGCATCCCTTTTCACAAACCAAGCTGAGGAGCTGGATGCGTTTCCTGTATCTAAGGCTATAAACTACTGGAGTTGTCACGTTTTCAGTTGATGACAGTAAATGTTCCCTCCAAATGTAAGTTCTAGGAAGTTGTTGACAGCAGCCCCCTAAACACCGCTCTGTCGTGTGCCTTTACGAAACAAAAATACATCTAAATATATGGGCACCTCTATATTTTTATCAAAACTGTTTGCTCCAATAATATATTGCAAAATATAATGTAAAAATGTATTGTAAAAATATATTAAAATACATTGAAAAAATACATAAGGAATTGGTTTTCATATATGGAATATACATTTTATATTTAATAACACACAGATGTACAAATGACAAAATATGGTAAAGTCTGTGTATATATTCATATACTATATATTTGTATCAGTGCATGTATGTGTGGGTATATATGTCTGAGTCACACACACACACAAACACACACAGAAAATGTACTACATATTTTCACATTTATATGGGAACATGCGTGTGCAATACACGTACACAATTAATATATTACCATATACCTACCACATATTACTGCAGACGAATGGTTAAACAATCAAGAAATTCTTTAATTCTGTTTTGAAACGTGCAAAATTATTTTCCATGTATGTGTAATGGTTATAAAACACAATATCTCAAAACCATGTTGTCAAACCTATTACTTATTTGGCCTTCAGGCATTGAACATTAAACATGAGCTAGAGATCCAAATCATGGAAAGAAAAGACAGAAAGGGTCCAAAGGGAGTCTGCTATCCTATTTAACAGTTCATCTGGTTTCCTCACTGATTAAAACAAGGTGCAGAACATGTGATGAAAACAAGAAATGAAGAACAGTTTGTTATCATGGTCAACCTGCTCGTATTTGCCCACGCTCCATATTCGCTTCGCCTCAGTGCATCAACTCACAAATTCTTGTGTAGATTGTTCTTCTTGTATCTGATAGCTTGGCCCCTGAAATGTGATGTACAACAGCATCTGTAGAACAGAACAATAACAAATAATTAGACATTCACAAAAGACATCAGGAAATATAACAATATCCATAACATCTAAATTAGTTTATAAACACAGTTCAAGAACCAGATAATATCATATTAACATTGAAAAAATGATTTGTAAAGTCAGTCAGCCAGTTCTAAATCAGGGACAGTTTGGATTTTTTGAAGCAGGGTTGTTAGGGCTGGACATATTGCAAAATGAAACATGAAAATAAACTTTATTTGTTGTAGGGCTTAATACTAGAAAACGCTGACAGTTTTTTCTCTAACTGCCTCATTGTTCCAGGGAAGGGATTTGACTAGGGCTGGGCGATATGCCCTAAATAGTATATCACAATCTTTTCATAATATTGATATTTATCACAGTATTCTAAAATTCATATGCAGAAAACGGTAGTGTTTTTGAGTTTTTCTGATGATAATGATGAAACTGATTTAATAACAAAGTAATATAGTATAATGATAAATGATGCCAACAACAGGTTCATATCTTGATCAAATTTGTTGTAAAAATGCATTATATACAAGAAAACAAGTATTTAGGCTATATCACGATAATTACTATATTCATATCGATAATGATATGGATGTTCATAATCACGATAAAATATTTTATTTTACCTTGCAGAACACGGGAGTTGTTGGTCTAAGTACCTCATACAACTCCACTTCAAAAAATCGAAACTATGCCTTTCCCCTTCATTACCCCTGCCGAGAAATCAACTGAATGGATCAAGTATCAGACAGTTAGCAGGAACACCTTAAACAGAGCCCAAGTTACCTGCTGTAACCTAAGGCTGGTACAGAATCACAACTGTTTATCAGCCTGCTTGGATGAAGCAAAACACTAACCTTTCATTCATCGTTTTGTTCTTGTTGGAATCTCTGTATTATCAGAACCATGGAGAGAATATGTTTCCTTTTAAATCGTTCCATTTTTCCCTGGGACATATGCGCCTGGTTTAGTGTGTGACAACAGCTTCTTGCAAAATACTTTGCGTAACTCAAGTGTGCCATGATTGGACCACAAAACCGGAAACTTTTGGATAAAAGGAGTACTAGCCAATTACAGCACAGCGCGGGCAAAAAAAGACCGTTGAACATTGTAAACAGGCAAGTTGGAATTTGTTAATAAAACATCTAGGCCCTTAATGTTAATTAGGATAACAGACTGTTCTTTATTTCTTTTCTTCACGTTCTTCACCTTGTTTTAATAAGCAAAAAAACAAGATCGTTAACCATCATCTTAACTATAAAATGACATACATATATATTTTATAAACTGATATGTAAGAAACACCAGTTTCCTATATATTCTATATTGTAATGCATTGATTATTATATAACACAATGGGTAAAATAAACGGGAATTAAGTTGAAAGATAAATTCATTTTCAATAAAACTATTATATGTAAAAATGCAGTAAAAATGTTTTTGTCTTCATTGCAATTCATTTTTTATATGTATCAGTACTTAGTCAGACATGATCTATGCATATATTGCAGTATATTGGAAGATATAAGCACTAGTTTCTCATATAGGGAAATATATTATTTAATAAGTTGCATATATATCCAATATATTGCCATATATTTCTTTTAATGACATGTCCTTTTCACAGAGCCCTCTTGGGGTGAGCTGAGGCTCATTGGCCATTCAGAACGCCACGTCCTTGACAGAGAGTGATTCTTGCCTCAGTACACAGCAGTGGGCCGAGGTCCATGTTTGCATTCTGCCTGTAGAGCTTGTCTTCCCTTGGGAACACATGAATATTCAGTACAATTCAAATAAATGTTTGCCTGGGCCTGCATTCTGCAGAGCCTGTCCAGCATCAGCTGCAGCATCTGCTGTACAAATTTTTTATTATTATTATTTTTTTAACATTAGAATTTCAGTTGTTCAACATCTAACATAGCATGTTATTTTTAAAACATAAACATTATTCATGGCCTCAATCAGTCACCTTGGACCGTGCGCATGGCAGCCGGTGCCAGTGTCTAAATGTGGTGTGTCTCTGCAAGTGGATGCACCTCTCCCACTGAGAAACTCTGTTGCTCACTCAGGGCTCCACTAACACTCTGTTCCCACGAATGAGCCTCCTCCATGCTAACACCCACTCCCGCCGTTAACGCGGCCCAGCCGGCCCTCTCTGCTAATACTGCGCTACATGCTAACACCCACTCCTGCCGTTAACGCGGCCCAGCCGCCCCTCGCTGCTAATACTGCGCTACATGCTAACACCCACTCCCGCCGTTAACGAGGCCCAGCCGGCCCTCTCTGCTAATACTGCGCTACATGCTAACACCCACTCCCGCCGTTAACGTGGCCCAGCCGGCCCTCTCTGCTAATACTGCAATACATGCTATACCCCATTCCCACTCTTAACGCAGCCCAGTCGGCTCTCTCCGCTAATACTGAGCTACATGTTAACACCCACTCCCATCGTGAATGCGGCCTAGCTGGGTCTCTCTGATAATACAGCGCTACATGCTAACACCCAGTCCTGCCCTTAACATGGCCCAGCAGTTCTCTTTGGTTCCTTCTCCAGGACGGACTCCTAAACTTTTCACCCCTGTGCTGCACCGGTCGGCTCCATGAATTCAAGACATTTTCAGCTTTTTGAGTTGAGGATCTCTGTTCTATTCTCATCCTATAAATCCTAACATCTCTGAGAATCCTGGGGGGTTTAATCACCTGAAAAACCTCCTGGCAGGGGGGCATGGACATCTACTCATCTTGCATAAAACTGGGATGAGTAAAATTCCCAAAATTAAAACCACAGGCTAGGATGGAATTATGAGACTCTAGTTCCAGACACAACTGGAAAAAAACACAAAGTCCTGAGGCAGCCTGACAGGTCCAGTATGAAGTTTTATTCCCAGTGGAAGTCCAACATCATCCAGTTGCACTGTTCACTTGGCAGGAAGCAGCTGACGCCAGTTCAGCTTGTAACTTTTACACAACGTTTTTCCATTTTAATTTTCAAAACTCATCATGCAATGATGCACGGAGAATATATATTTTCCTCCAGGAATTTTCAGGAAGCGCTGTTATTTTTCACCTAGAGAGCAACCATAGTATTCAAGCTTGGTCTTTTGAAGATTAATTGCGTTCAATAACAATTTAGATGTTACTTTGGATATATTTATATATTTAAGTAATACTTTTAGAAAAATCATTAACAAAACTAGAAAACAACATGGCTTTCAAGCTCCTGTTGATGGATGACCTTGAGTGTCCTGAATGTGATCTTGTGACCCTGGATGACTGGTGGCACGGAGGTGACACCCCTCTGATGAACATCCGGCAAAAGTCATGTGACAAAAGCTGCTGGTGGACTGTCTACTGCAGGCAGAGACAGAGGGACATGAGGAAGCGTCACATACAGCCTTTCACCCCCATGTAGCTGCCTACTGCCCAGGAAGTTTGATGTTAGATATGTAAATAAGCCAAACAGAGAGACAGTGTTGACGTCACTGGATGCAGTAGCTTTTCCTGGCAGCTAGGGGGTCTGGAAGCCTTCAGAGGAGGAGGAGGCCAGTGGAGCAGCGGGAGAGGGTTGAGGGAAGGAGGTGACATGGTCAGCGCTGACAGGGAGGGAAACTGCCCCCCGAGACTGAGGGAACTGAACCCCCGCCATGGCATGGCGGCAGTGGTGGGGTGCCAGCCTGAGGGGGCAGCTGCCTCTCCTTACAGACCCCTGTGACAGAAGAGAGGGGCCAAGGGCCCACCCATGGCATCACCTCTCACCTGCCCCATGGCACGCACCTCCAGAGCCTCGACAGGAAGTCAGCTCATGGTGAACTGGGCAGTCCATGTCCATTGGCTAGCTGGCTGCCATCAGTAAGCCAATCATCTACTGGAAAGAGTCTTACCTTCCAGATATAGAGCAGCTGTCACTGCGAAGGGCTCGATCAATAAAAAAACGATCAATAGAATCCCGGTGGCATTATGCAGGACACCAGGATGGACCTGTCATCACATCATGTTAGGACTTGCTGTCCTCACTCTGGACTGGAAGAGAATATAATATCACTTTTGCTGTGATGCATCGGAAACTCTGGTACTCTGGTCGTCGTTAATATCGTTCACCTGCACGAGGAAGCTTGAGAAATAATTATTGGTTCTTTACGTGTCCCTGACTTCCATGGATGTATATAAGCTAGGTACCCATGATCTAACAGCTTTTCCTATTGGTTACTCTCACCATGGGTACCTGTCATGCCCTTACAAAAACCCTGACACGCCCCTGTGGCCAGAATGCAGAAACAAATGTGTCAGAAGAGTCTTCTGGCCAAAGAAAGGAGGTGCACAATAGGGAGTTTCCCAGTTTGATGGGAGGTGAGTGCTGGAGAGGGGCTGACCCATGCCTCTCAGTTGAGGAACTCAGTGGAGAGGCTGCGGTGGTAACGAGCCGAGCGCAGCCGCAGCTCATGGTAGCACTGCACGAAGCTGTGGTAGATGAATGTGATGGGCAGTGCCAGCAGCACAATGCCGCTGACCACACAGAGGCCGCCCAGCATGCGCCCAGGCATGGTGATGGGGTACATGTCTCCATAGCCCACTGTGGTCATGGAGATAATAACCCACCAGCAGGCAGCCGGGATGCTGGCATAGTCCTCACTGCTGGGCGCCAGGTCCAAGCCATGCTCCAGCAGCTGGGCTAGTGCACCAAAGATGGCCATGGCCACGCCCACAAACACCAGCAACATGACCATCTCGCGGTAGCAGCGCCGCAGCGTCAGCCCGAGTGACTGCAGGCCCAGGAAGTGGCGTGCCAGCTTGATGAGCCAGAAGATACGCATCATGCGTAGGGCACGCAGCGTGACGCCGGCACGCTGCAGTTGTGAGCTCTCGCCAGTCACAGCTGCCGCCAGCGCCGAGGCATAGTATGGAGCGATGGCCAGCAGGTCAATGACGTTCAGTGGACGCCGCAGGAACTCGCACTTATCACGGGATACCAGGAAGCGCACGATGCACTCAGCTGTGAACCAGCCGATGCACACGGCCTCGATGATCCTGCAGGTAGGAAGAGGGCAGCCTTTAGCTAGGACCATAATACACATAGCCTCAATGATCCTGCGGGCAGGAAAAGGACAGCCTTTAGCTAGGACCTCGATGCACACTGCCTCGATGGTCCTGTGGGTAGGAAGATAACAGCCTTTAGCTAGGACCTCCATAGAAATGGCCTCGATGGTCCTGTGGGTAGGAAGATAACAGCCTTTAGCTAGGACCTCCATAGAAATGGCCTCGATGATCCTGTGGGTAGGAAGATAACAGCCTTTAGCTAAGACCTCTATAGAAATGGCCTTGATGATCCTGCGGGTACGAAGAGGACAGCCTTTAGCTAGGACCTCGATCCACATGGCCTTGATGATCCTAAGGGCAGGAAGAGGACAGCCTTTAGCTAGGACCTCGATGCACACTGCCTCGATGGTCCTGTGGGTAAGTAGAGGACAGCTGAGGTTCTCATGAAAGCTCTTGCTAAACTGAAGGTATTCCACTGCCTATTGTCCCGAGATTGCATGCAATGGGAGATTATTAATATTAACAAACAATGACCATCCCCTACTCACTTTGTTTTGATACTTTTATTAAATTATCCATGATGTAACACCACATGTATGGATGTATGATTTCCAATGTGTCAAAGTATCTGTCCTTCAAGCCATTAAAGGCCCCCATGTGTTTTCACTCCACACCACTGACGTAAAGGTGTTTACATGGAAGGGGACGGTATTGCCAAGAGGCTAACTAATGGTGCTTTTTGGCTTCTAAATTGCTTCCTTCTACACAGGGGGTACTGTAGAATCTCTGTGTTGTGCAAGCATCAAACGCTAGTGGAATTAGCATTCGCTTGTGTAAATTTGAATTACCAGTCCATTCCACTTTTCTATAGTACTATAAGTAGCAGGTTGGAAATTTTCAAGTACTGAGTTTTACGGAATGCATCGCGAAACGACTAATAACGAATAATATATAAAATACATGCTTTTTCCTTCAGATAATCCATGCACAAAACACCGGTATCTCCATGCATTCCGACCAATCAGATGGTGGTGACACAACCAGCTGGGTTGCTCCTAGCAGGGCTGTGTTAGGGCAGTAACGGCTTACATACGTCACAATGGCAAACTGCTAATCTGCAGTATGGCTCACATACTTAACAATGGCAAACTGCTAACCTGCAGTACGGCTCACACACTTTACAATGGCAAACTGCTAACCTGCAGTACGGCTCACACACTTTACAATGGCAAACTGCTAACCTGCAGTACGGCTCACACACTTTACAATGGCAAACTGCTAATTTGCAGTACGGCTCAGTTCTTGGTGGCAATGGAAAAGTGCCATAAATAGTCAAGTTATACAGAATCTTTGTACTTAATCCGAGTTGTTCCAGGTAATATTTAGCAGGACATACTGGGCCTAGGGAAAGCCAATATAGTCACGATGGCCTTAACTGGTTCATCTCATAAATCCAGAACACCATCTAGTCAGTGTTGCACAGCCTAAAAGTAAAGGAGCAGGCAGTGAGGTTGACAAGGATGTGGTCTGATCACCAAAGGCTGCGGGTCCCATGAGAGGCCCCAGGCGTTGGGTACTTACCCCAAATTACAGCTCAACAGCCAGCAGCTTTAAGGGAAAGCTGCGGAGGACTCTCCCAGGAAAGATGTCTGCTAAGCAGTGTCACATGCAACTCGGGGTGGATATACTGAGCACTGAGTGGGCCATGTGACCCAGAGACGGCATGGAGTGAGAATCATCTCCTCTCAGAGCCCCAGGAGGCTCTGAACCAGGCCGAGAATGGCAGGGACACCAGACTGCATTAGTGTGTCAGGATAAATCAAGTCTGGCTTCCCGGGGAATGACACAGTTTTTAAATTTAAGAAATATTTTTAAATGGGGCGCTCATCAAAAGCCCTGAACATTTCCCAGAAGGCCTTTGGGCAGTCTGGGCTTTTCCTGCCTCACCACCCCTCAGCAGCTGGTGCCCCTCCCCCTCATCTGCTGTGCTCTGATTGGCCCGTGCCAAAGGTGACGCCCATGCTTTTGAAAGTATGAAATATTAGGCTCAACCTGGCACCATTGTGGGGGGTGGGGGTCTCTTTGTAGAAAAAGATGGAGACGCAAAGAGATTCAGACGAACTGGCTGAAGACGCAGCGGTGATGACCATCCCCACAAACGGCAGCTGATGCACTGGGGTTTAGGGTCTCTGATGGCAGAGAAACCAGCTGCAGCCACCAGCCAGATCTGTGCAGATAAAAAGATCTACCAACGTGAAATCGACGCCTCCACATTTACAATTTCTGTTTAAAAGGAAGGAGAAAAGGTTCTCCCAGTGTTCCCAGGCAGGGGGAGCTGTGGGAAGATGGAGGGATGGCTGCTGAATCTCTATGCTGCGAAAAGACAAGGCTTTAGATGTATGTTCATTTTAGAGATTTTTGTTTTCAACTGCCAGCTCAGCCCAGCACGGGATAAGTGGCCATGGAAGATGGGTGGATGTTTTTAATCGTCACGGCTGCTGCAGAAATGGCTTTTACGGCACAGTTAAATATTAAAAGAATGGTTTATCACAACAGGGCCTAATGGGGCTGAAGTATTACATAGCACGCACGTAATGGATAATTCGCAATTAATCTGCTGTACTCCTGGCTGTTGTAAAGCATTCACTCGAAGAATCGACAGGAAAGTGATTTTAGCGGACGCCAAATGAGTTTCAATCTGACCGCAGCTGATTGAATATTGACAGCGCTTTGTCTGGATCGTTGTTGACTGGTGCCACGAAAGGCATCCACATTGGCTTTTTCCCTGGATGAATAGATAAGCCTCTGGCACCTCTAGAAAAAAAAGCATCATGAATGTAGTAATATATAACATTTTAGAAAATGACTGTTTTCCAGGCTGAAACGCTGACTCTCCTTGTTTTCACCACCAGGGACACAGCGTATACCTTTTCCCATGGCACACACTCAGATCATGCCTGCGTGATGCATTAGTCTGGGCAGAAGCCTCTCCATCCCAAGGCTCTGGGGGCTGAGGCCCTGAATGCATCCCAACGAGCCCCCAGTGATTTAGCTCAGATGTTTTAAGCAGCATGCTCTCAGTTTGAGAGCCCTCAGACCGATTAGGGCTCTGGGCTAAGCCTCGGATGTCTCAGGAGCCTAGCAACACTCCTGGGTCTGACCGGTCTGCAGGACCAGTATTCCAGCTCCTCAGCCCCCTGTTGCTCTGTGTTCACTTCTGCAGCTTGGCTACACTTGATAAATAATGTTATAAAAAATACATCATGCATGTGTCACGTAGCGTATCCCCCTACCTCGGGGCATTTCCGTCTCCCCCTTCATGATGGATAGACATTGCGCCCAGCGCCGTCGCCCACAATTTCTGCAGTAATTAATTAATTCACTGCCAGGCAGCCAGAGCTAGCCGCTGTTTGATGGTGGTTTTAATATTTCTTTTGTAATTCGGCGTTCAATAAATAAATAGCAGGAATTATAGACCCTGGTATTACCACTATGGCCAATCTAAAACGGTCATAATGCGTCTGTTAATTGCACTTTATAATTAGTTAGGGGCCTTTCGAGACGGAAACCTCCATCCGTTTCTTATTGATTTCGATTACATTTTGAGCCGTGGAAGTATTGTGTGCTTTGCTATGCTGAAAAATAAAGCAAACAGGTGAAAATTTCGACACAAAACAAGACAACAGAATGACTGATAAATCGCACTCATGTTTTAAAGATATAATGTGCAAAATGCAGAATAACTGTGTGTGTGTGTGTGTGTGTGTGTGGCATCTGGATTTTAAAGAACACAACAATGGAAAATAAATTAGATTTTAAAGCATAATCAAACCCGTTAATTCAACTCAGTGTTTGGATGGGTGCATGGTACCGCATCCATCCATCGTAAACAAAGCAAAACATAATTCATAATATAAGTGTAATATCTGCAATGTGTAGCGTGATCAGTCTCTCAGACAGCCGGAGTCGGGCGCGCGGCTACCTGTGCTCTGCCACGCTGTCGTTCTTGGCACTGTCCCAGTCGGGCAGGGTGCTGGCACACAGTATGACCATGGACACGATCACAAAGATCACGGAGACCGAGGCGAGGATCTGAGCAGCCACGGAGGACGTGGGCTCCTCGAAAGTCCTCCTCATCCTCTCCAGCCACCTGGCGCCCCCTCCCACGGTCTCCAGGTCCTCCTCGGTCTTGAAGTCCTCCTCCGAGAAGTAGGTGAAGGAGTCCGACATCCTGTCATCCAGCCGCCGCTGGCAGCAGTACTCCAGGTGGGAGCTCTCCAGCCCCCAGTAGACCATCTCATTGTAGAAGGAGAGCTCGCACATCCGCGGGACGAAGCGCAGCTTGCCGGACTTCACGTAGAGCATAATGAAGACGAACGCCTCCGAGTGCCGGTCAAAGAAGAACTCGTTGCTCTCCCGGTCGTAGTCGTCACACACCTCCAGCACTTCTTTCTCGGAGACGCAGCTGTGCAGGCGGCTCACTCGCCTGAGGGGAAAGTCCTTTATCACGTCCCTGGGGAATGCGTACTTGGTGCCGCCGACGTTCAAGATGCAAATGCTCTTTCCAAACTTCATCTTGCAGCAGTCACTCTCCAACGGTTCCGCTGCTCTGCCTTTCTATTCCTAAGGGAGGGAAGGGGGGCTTTCCACTAAATAAGTATGCGCAAGCATCATATAGTCCAAGTGCAGTTTCAGGGGATGGTGCGGATTTCAAGTGGAGACGGGACTGAAAAGTAATTCATCTTTTGCTTCTCTTGCACATACACCCTGAACGAGAGCGCGGACGGGCGCAGCAGGCGTGTCTGCGCCGGGGCTGAGGACTGCCTGGTGGCTCCGCTCCGCCGCCCGCGGAGGGCAGTCCCAGCCGTGATGTCACCGACAAGCACGCCCTCTGACTCCGGGAGACCCGCTTACAACAACAGCTGACTTTATTTTCTTTTGTCTAGTATCTAGTAGTTTTTGTCTAGTAGTTTCTATAGTAATATTATTTAACATTAAGTTTTACGGGGTATTATTTTTGTTTATTGTTTAACTACTCTATATTGTTCCTAAAATAGAGATTTTATAGGCAAGTATTATAAATTCTGAGTTTTAACAGTATACATAACAAAGACACAGCCTGTGGGTAAAGGCCGTCATGAACGTGTGTCACGTTGCTCAGGAATCACACACCTGCTTCTGCTTTATTGCACCAGTGGTTTGGTAGGAGGGCTTTTATTTGTACGTCAACAAGCCTGCAGTAACAACGGATCTACTGTTAATGCACCAGCAGGCATCTATACCTCAGTCCAGCAACTGCAGGCATGGGAGCAGGAACTTTCTGAGCGTGTGTGGCACTCCCTCAGACAGGCAAGGTAGGCAAGCTCTACACTCGGCCACGCTGTAGTGCCGGTCTCGTATTTTATACAGGTTTGTGATGCTGTGGACTCAATATGACATGCAGAGCATCAAAAATGCTGATCTTCACTAGAGGAGAGAGCTAATGAGCATGCACTGATCACAGTGCGTGAGGAGCGCGCGCTGATCACAGTGCGTGAGGAGCATGCGCTGATTACAGTGTGTAGCTGCACCAACCAAACAACAAACCACCTCAGGGATGAGAACCTGAGTGCAGCTGTGTGGCAGGTGATGCCTGCCAATCCTGCCACTAACCCCCAAGTTATTCCCTGTAAGCTGGAGGACCTCCTTATAGTGCTGGATGTAGATTAACGTCATACACAGGACAAGGCAAGAGCCTCACTCAAGGACCCAATGGAGTAGAATCACTCTGGGCATTAACAGGATTTTAACACATCCCTAGCCTCAGAGCCAGCACTCCGTCCCTATAACTTCACTAGATGTCCCTTTAAATAAAGAAAGGTGAGGTTACAGCCAGCCATATGGCCATAATACCAGACAGGATTTCACTGAACACATGTCCTTAAAGCGCTTTTGAATTTGGGAGAATGACAGGATTTGAGCTGGAATGAGCAGCGGGAAATGGATGGATGGATGGATGGATGGGAGGAGATCACATTTCAGAGCTCTGCATCTGGAAATGTTAGGAGCCAACGCTAGCACAAAATCCTAGATATTACAGATGTGTGCTTGTGTGGAAAATAATTAAATACAGTATCTTGTTCGCTTTTATGTCAATTGAAACTGCTGCTTCACCCCTCTAACTTCAGCCAGCAGCAGTATTATGTAGCTGCAGCTCACCCTCAGGTTAGCCCTGGGTGACTTAACTGCTAAAGTTAGCCCTACTAGGATAACCATGCAGACAGCGGAGCAGAGGAGCAACAGCTTCCTGTCCGGCTTTTATCCGGGCTGCATGTGTCCGTGCGCAGCGCCTCCCTCCTGGGTCCCCTCCCCTTCCCTCCACCCCCCCCACCAGGAAGCGGATACCGGCTGATCGCAGCCTCTCGGCGTCTGGCTCGCTGCATTGTACCGTGAAAGCTGGGAGGGGGGATCCTGAAGCACCAGCCCGGTTCTCCCCCTCCGCGAAAACGCACACCTTATAAAATATTCGCGTGTTTAAGCGATTTCTCCGATAAGCTCTGCTTATCGCGCTATTTATTTATGACCGTCTCTTTTTAACACTACAGGAGGGCAGAAATGGCGGCCAACATGTACCGGGTCGGAGGTATGTCGGCCCCGATGTGGGGATTGCGGACCGCTTTTAACGTGCGCCGGCGCGGATGGGGGCCCCGGCCGGCTTTCGGCGGGCGCGCCGATCGGGAGTGGCGGCCGGGGAAGCGAGCCTCTTGCCCGGCGTGGGCTGCGGCTTTGC
>JAODJU010000041.1:1635672-1661936 GCA_026776725.1 Gnathonemus echidnorhynchus
TATGCTCAACTGGTTGGTTGAAACAAAATCCTGGTTTGGATTTTTACTTTCTGGACCTGAAATGTCCACCTCTGGTAGCATGTGGATCAGCTTGCTAAGCCTCTCTGTCTGTAATGGGAAGGTTGCTGGTTCAAGTCTGGTCCTGAAGTTGGTACCATGAGCAAAGCCCTTAACCCTCAGCTCCCTGGGTGCTGCAACAGATGGCTGCCTTTTGTGGCTAGTTTGCTCACACCTGGTGAGAGCAAGTTGGGGAAGAGGCACTAAAAGAATTTCCCCATGTGGATTAATAACGTATCTATTATTAACAGGCACCAATTTACCTGTTTACACTATGTTCACTTTATCTGCACTGTGTGTGCTGTCTCTGCAGTTTGGCCCAATGTGTATGCTGGCCTGTGCATTGTGTTCCTGCTGCTGTATGCACCAGAATTTCCCTTACTAATCTTACTAAGATTTAACTGATAATACTGTATATGAGTGACAGGTGAGGAATGAAAGGACCCCCCCCCAACACTGATGGCTTGAAATCTTTAAGGCCCCCACCCCCTTCTCGACATTGTGCCATCTGCATTTCAAAGGCTGTGGGTGTCGTCTTGACACTTTTCCTTTCCACAAGATCAAAAAGCTGCCCACCTCCCCCCCACCAGACTTCAGTCTGCGTCTCTGACCCAGCAGAGACTGGCCTCTGTGACTTCCTGCCCAGACCTTCAGTTCCCAGACCAGCTCCTGCAGTCACATGTCTGCCTGTGTCTCAGCCAGCCTCCAACTGGCTGTTGGAATTACTCAGACGCCACTGAAACTGCCAATATGCTTCATGCCTTACGGCCTGATGAACTGGGTTTCTCTGGCGATAAAGCTGAGTGTGAGTTTAAACTGGAAAACATAAAATGAAATACAGTAGTCAAGATTAAATCTGGCTTTCAGGAAATTGGACTGATGGCATTAGGAAGTGAGAATGAGTCCTCGTGTGTTTCCTGGCACGGGGCGCACAGCATTGTGGGTAGGAATCAGCGCTTGGGAGAATTCGGCCTGCATTCGTGTGGAGAGGGTCACAGCTCCTGCCAAGCTTTCTCTGGGGGCTGAAAACAGAGAACATCGTTTGGGGGGGGGGAACAGTCAAGATGGGCTGTAACTGCCTGCCCCCCCCCCCCCCCCCCAGCCCTAGGGAAGACCCAGACAGCCCTGTTCTCCTGGCGCGCCACAGTAAGGGGGGGGTCGCACCTGCTGGGCCTCCCCGTGGCCCAGAGCAGCCCCAGGCGTGCGTGTGGTTTCCGCTTGTCCTCTCCTCTACGCTCCTTTCGCGCTGCCTCGCCCAGGCTGAATTTAACCTCCACTTCCTGTTTCGGAGGCCCAGGGTGCGGTTCCCTCGCGGCTCCAGCTGCAGAGCCGTGTCACAGTGACACACAGCCCATTCTGACAGAGCTCACTGCCTCAGACCCCAAATCCAGCTCCCATATGAGGAAAATGGGGGGGTGGAGCCCTGGAAGGGACAGCAGGTTATTCCGGACTGGGGTGCTTGCCTCTGTCTTTTTTTGTTTATCCCTGACTTTCCCCTCATACACTTTGTCCTGCCAAAGACACGCAGGACAGTGTCCGCACCTCCACAGATGGACAGGCCGTGGCTTCTGTGAGAAATCAGCATTCCATCTGCGGGCAGAGACGAGCCCAGTAATTCTGCTTTGGGGCCACAAGATTGGTATTGGGTTTGACAGACGGTAGCCCAAAGCTTATCCTCCTGCGGGGTCAGCGTCGATTTCGGAGTTCTGGGTTCGGGTGTCATCGCACGTACCCTGCGCCTGCCTGTCTCAGAGACGTGGGTGTGTCTGTCATGGGCTCACCGCAGGCCAAGTAAGTGGCATCACGTGTGACTGAGTCAGAACTGAGGCGCATTGTGACATCACAACGGGCCGTCGGCATGCCGACCGAGGCCGGGACTTTACCGAGACAGAAAAACACGCGCAGCTCGTCTGCAAGCAAACGTGTTTGGAGAAGCGAAAGAAGGAAGAGGATATGAGAGTAGAAATCTACTCTTTCAAAATGAGCAGAGCGTATGGATTTTATTTTGTTTTTGTAGCCAAGCGACTTAAAAAAAATTAATATGAAAAATGAGGCTTGCTGTGCATGAGTCATAAGAACTGAATTACACTAATTACCCAAAACATGGGTAATATGTTAAAAGTGTTTTATTTTAAGATGAAAACAACATCCCTAATGATGCAATCGCCTCCCCTCCCCCAGATTTGTTTTCCTGTTTTTTTTTTTTTTTTAACACAGCTGGGGCAGTAGAGTTCAAACCTGCCTTCACAGCCCCAGCTGCAGTGTGGAGGCCTTTCATTAAATCCTGGGCTGGGGGGGGCACCGCCACGGGCAACCCCCCCGCAGACAAGGCCGCACCCAGCGGGCAGCACACACAAGCCAGCGTACACACTTGCACACTCACCTGACCCACGGCTCTGTCCGCAAACACCAACCTCCCCTCCCCAGATTGCTATGTTCCTGCAGAGTGGCACTGTGGGAACTGGAGCCTCACTGATGGGCCTCACTGACGGGCCTGTGTGATCACTGTGTCCACAGGGAACCACCAGTGGGCGGATTGAAGGAATCCTAGAAACCTGTCATTGGCATACAGCTATACTAATTTATCTGAAGTGATGTCCATTTGTAAGAGCAGGGTCAGCCCGGCCCAGGAGCAATTGGCGGATTAGGATCTTGCTCAGGGCCCCAGTGGTGGCCTCACTCTGTCGACACTGGGATCTGAACCGGCGACCTTCCGATCACAGGCACTGGAGTCCTAACCCACACAGCCACACATGCCCTAAAATTAATGACTCGCATCTTATATTCGTAAGTCACTGAGGGTCCCTCTGCAGCCAACTATGACAAAGTACGATGACACAATGTGGCCACCGCCTCACCCTAAACTGACACACCCCAGCTGCCGAACTTAGCACACAGCCAGTCAAGGCCTGAGCGCCAGGTCCGTTCACGGAAGCAGAAACGTGCAGCTATCTCTCTTTCTCTCTCTCTCCCCCCAGATCTGTCTGTATTTATGTTACTCATCATTTTTCCTTTGTTGAGGGCTTGTGTTGCACTGCGGTGACTGTCCCCCAGGTTCAGTCTCGCTGATTTGGTCGCCCTCGGCGGCATCATCTAGGCAGTGAAACAGCTGAAACATGAACACAGAAGTAAACTCTGGATTCAGCTAAGCAGGTTGAGTGACCTGACGTCAGAAGCTGGGGGTTGGGGTGCAAAATTTGAGATATCAAAACATTTCTCCTCCCAAGAGAACTGAGAAACAAAAACTGGAGAGATAAAAGGCTGGGGGACATTTCCCTGACAACAGGATAATGACGTCACTAACAGCCCCAAGCCGTCGATCCTGTCACCCTCTCCCCAGTGAGAGTAACACCTCCAGCGTCCTGTCTTTGATGTACAAACGCTGAGTGCCTGTGAGGCTCGTCAGCTTCACACAGCTCCCAGCAGAAAGCTTCAGCTGGTGTTTTCTCTCTGTCTGGGAAAGACACACATTGAAGATGGCCGAAGAAAAAAAAAAAAAAAACCCACTGAAGTAAATACGCCTAAAAATAGCACGGAAGTATCGTAAATCCAAGGCCAGCACCAATGCATATGGATCCCAGGATAGCAGAGCAGTGCATAAATCTGAAGAAACTTCTGGAACACTGAAAACCCAAGAAGTTGCAACAGCCTGTAATGAGGCGGATGCCGGCATCCACAAAACCCAGTTCACATTTAATTACCTCTAATTAATCCCAGAATGAATTCAAGCTCTACAAGGCCATTTTTTGCTGGGTTTGTTTCCGTTTTTAAACCATTGGATGAATCCATTTCGGTGGTTTGGTGTATCGAGTAGGATGTACGGGGGTGTCCCCAGCAAGCTGGCTACTGGCAAGAACCTCTTATGACTAAAACACGCGTGTGCTTTCCAGAGAAAAGCTGCCGCTCTCTTCTTCACTGAGCTCGTTTCCAGAGACCCAACAACAGGACTGTTCTGTTTGACAGGATGCCTGGTTCGCTGTTGCCAGGCCCCAAACCTTGGAAGAGCTTCTTTGGTCTGAGGTTCTCAACAGACCCTGATTGCATGAACACTACCACAACTTTGACATATGATAAGAAAAATAAAATTAAGAAACAAAATATGACCAGACAGAACCAGGATCAGGGACTCTACCTGGACATGGAGATACAACAACAGGACCCAGGCTAAAAGCCAACATGCACCAGCTGGACAGAGCCACGACTGCACAGACTTCTTATGCCATGGTTTCATGCCCTTGGACAGCAGAGAATCCCCTTGGCGTCTCCTCTCACACTGATGGCATCCAGCTGATCCCAGGCTGACCCGAGTCCTACAGAACCTCTGACATGTTCATGTTTTTTTAAACCCTGTAAATGATTTACTAGGAGCTCTAAAATAAGATCTGAGTCCTGTAATTCCTGAGGTCCGATTATGAGTCTGCAAAGGACCAGATGAAGGGATACTAGACCAAATATTGGTGAGAAACCTTCATAGCTCACACTGTCAGTCGATGTTTTATGGTGTTGTCTCTCTGCCAATAAAACCACTGCCTGTGAAATGGTGACACCAGCTGGGGTTCGGAGGAAAAGACCACAGGGTTCAATAACAGCAGGCAGTAACCCCAAGAACAGGCAGGTAAACGTCACTCAGGTCTCAAAAATGCCTGTCAATTTCCCAGTTAAATCTTTGTCATTCAGCAGGAAAACAAACGTGATTGGACATGGCATCATGATAGCAAGGTTGTAATTGGACAGGCCAATTTGATTTCCAGTTGCTGATTGGTCAACTTGGCATCATGGCTGCAACTAGATTACAACCATGAAGAGCAGCATGTCTAACAAGGCAGATGCATTATATCGCGTGGCGTGACTTACTACAAACAATTATATATAAACTGGATACAGTAGTATGTGTGGGAGAAGCAGATGTTTGATTGCTAACATACGCACAGACAAACAAATTACTTACATGTGGGCAGCCAGGTCACTAATGTGCTAGCAAGCAGCTAACGCAGTGCTGAGCCACCAAGGTCAGGCCGCTAACAGATTCTACAGCAATCGGATGAGGTTGCTAACAGACAATCACGGAATGACAAAGTGGGGCAAACCCTGCACGGGATGCGAGTTCATCCCAGGCCACACATGCAATCAAGTTAAGGGCAGGTTTGAGCCACCAACTCAATTAGGCCTCAGAGAAAAAAAGCAAACTCGGAGATGGAAATGAAATGGCAAGCCGGAGCGGCGAGGCGGCGGTGTTGCCCGCTAAGTCAGCGCGATGCACTGGCGTCCGAATGCGTGACGCGGCAGGTGGAAATGGCCGCTGTCCATGAGGGCTGAGAAGGGTCACGCTCTCCACACAATGACTGGTCAAATCCTGCACTTTTAATAACCGTTTTTATGGCAACGAGGCTCCCTGCAGGAGAAAGGGCCCATTTGTTTTTATGTAGGATTGCAATTATCACAGACTGGCAGGACACAAATTACACTTTACACATGAACATGAAATTGTCGTTACATTTAGGGTGAAAAAAAAAGGTAAAAAAAAAAAAAAAAAAAACAAGTGGAAAAAATAGAAACCACAACCGAAAAAGACGAGAGGAAAAAAAGAGGTCTGGAAGTCTGGCTTCCGTCGCACTTCCCAAGCGCCGGAGCTTTGGAGGGCAGTAAGGCAGCTGTAACAAGCAGGCTGGCTGGCCGCTGGAGAACCGCAGGGGCGGCCAGTGTTACTTACAGGGCAGCTCCTATTCGTGGACGGGACGCCATGGTGACTTAGGGGAATTCCACTCCGGGTCACCACGCCTCAAGGATGAGTGTGTCGCTGGGGGTTGGGGGCGGGGTGTACACAGGATGGGCTCCAGGGCAGCAGGATCCATGCGTCCAGGAATGTCCAGAAACACCTGGAAACCAGTGCCAACGGGGCACCACTGACGTCACTAATGCAGGGCACTGTGGTTTAGTCAGCTCTTAGTGCCACGGAGCTGAGAGACTTGCTCAAGGAGGCTGTCGCCGCGTGTGGAAGACAGGAGGTGAGAGAGAGACAGAGACAGAGGGATAAGCACACTGTCACACTGTCACTCCACAGGCGGCGCACAAAGGCAACCTGAGACAGAATCTGCTTCTCAAACACCTCAAGGGGGTAACGATGTAATAATAATCATTGTTTATATGGAACTTTTTATACATTAAATGCAGCTCAAAGTGCTTCACACACTGTCAGAAAAAGGTACCCATTTGTACATTTGAAGGTAGTTATTTGTCACTGGGGCTGTTCTCTCACATGTCTGCTGTAACTTAGCTACAGGTAAATGTACATTCTTAGGCAAGGTAAGTTTATTTATACAGCAATTCAGACGCAAGGCAGTTCAAAGTGCTTTACAAAAGCAGAAGAAGACATTTCAGTAAAAGACATTCAAATCCCATTTAAAAGACAAATGAAGAGCGTAAAAAGCAAACAAAGAAATAAATAGTTAAATAAAAAGAAGTTACATTGTAGTAACAGTGAATGACTAAACTGATTTAATTTGTTGAAAAGCTGCAGCAAACTAATGTTTTAAGCCCTGATTTAAATGAGCCGACAGTTGTAGCAGACCTCAGGTCTTCAGGAAGCTTGTTCCGCAGACGGTGAGCATAGACAGTGGGCGCTGCTTCACCGTGCTTGGTCTTGTTCCTGGGAACGCTGAGTAAACCTTCCCCAGATGCCCTCTGGGCTCTGGAGGCTTCATAATGTTCAAGGAAATCAGAAATGTATTTGGGCCCAAGACCATTTAGTACATTGTACACTAGTAATAATATTACAGAATAAATCCTGTGATGAACAGCAGGCCGTGCAGTGACTTAGGGACCGGTGTGATATGCTGTACTCTCCTGGTGATAGTGAGGACTCTGGCGGCAGCGTTCTCGATGAGCTGCGGCTGTCTGGTTGACCTGTTAGGACACCGTTACAATAGACAAGTCTTCTACAAATAAATGCACATACAAGCTTTTCTGTATCTTGTTTACACAGAAATCCTTTAATTCTAGCTAAGTTTTAAGCTGGTAGCAAGTAGATTTTGTAACTGTCTTTATGTGACTGTTGAAGTCGTAGTCCAGAACTACACCAAGAGTTCTGGTTTGATTTTTGGGTTTTAGTGTCGTGGATTCAAGGTGAACGATGACTTTCAGTCTTTCTTTTTTGTGGTCAAAAACAATTGTTTCAATTTTTCCCGTATTCATTTGTAAAAAAAAATCAGGCACATTCGTTCATTGATTTGTTCAATGCACATATTCAGTGAATCTAAGGGACTGTAGTCACGTGGTGACACTGTAATGTTGTGTGTCATCTGTATTATTATGGTAAGAGATGTTATAATATCCCATAATCAAAGCAAAGGGGAGCATGTAGATGTTGAATAGAAGAGGCCCAAAAATGGACCCTTGAGGAACATCACATGTGATTTTTGTTTGCTCAGATTCATAATTACCTATTGACACAAAGTAGTCCCAGTCTTGTAAATATCATTTAAACTAATTCAACACTGTGCCAGAAACTTCCTCCCACTTTTCTAGTCTTTCTAGCTGTATCTTACAGTCAAGATAACTGGGCAAAACCATGTCAAACACAGCACTAAGATCCAGCCATACCAAAGCAGATTTTTCATTCATCACTGCTTAGATGAATGTAAGTTAAGACCTTAACAAGTGCAGTTTCTGTGCTGTGGTGTGGTTGAAATCCAGACTGAAAAGCATTAAAGTATTTGTTTTTCACCGTGAAAGAACTAAGTTGCTGAAAAATAACCTTTTAATTATCTTTCATAAGAAAGGTAGGTTTGATATAAGCCTAATTGTTACTGGGGCATCCAGGTTGGGCTTTTTAAAAAGAGGTTTGATAACTGCCTAAGGTGATGAACAATTTCTGTCATAGTTGCATGGTCTAGGAGTTGATATTGTGCCAAGTTAACTAAAGTAGTCCTAAGCAGAGCCGCAGGTGACATTGGAGTTGTGCCTCAGATGGATTTACAGACTGTTTGTCTTATCCTCAGAATTTTATTAATGTAAGGTCCATAAATGGACTATGACAGACATTTTTGTACCATTGTGGGTACATTAATGTTGTTTGTACCTTGAGGTACAAAACTGTACCAGAGCTGCACCCTTAATTTTTTCTGACAGTGTATGGGATTAAAATAAGGACAGAAGATGGAATAACTGAATAAAATATGCAATTAACGTATAGCTCAAAGAAGATGTAGAAAGAAGGAATGAATCTTAAATAAAAAAATAAAATACAATTACAAAATTAATAAATAAATAGGAATACAATACATCACATATAAAGGAATGAAAAGGACAAAATATACAAAAGCATAAGCTGATAAAAACTGGAAATAATTAGTACCATATATTATAACATATGATATAGATTTAACAACAGAACAGTGAGGTAAAAAGTAATAGGTATTAAAATGGAATATACTAAAACACTGCAAACTGATTAAAATGCCAACAGAATAAGATACGTCTTCAATAACTTTTTAGAAGTACGTAGTGACCCTTCTTTTCTGGTGCCTTCTGGTAGTGTAATCCACAGTTTTGCAGCAAAATAGCTAAAAGCTGCGTCATCGCTGTTTTTATGTTTCACCCAGATCATATAGCAGCTTGTGAAAAGCTGCTGTCTTTAAAACAAACAGCACTAAATCACCAGTTATTCAACAGCTGACTGCTTGCCAGACCAAACAATAACAAAAAAAAACACAACAGCTAGTGGGGAAAGGGCGACCCCTAGTGCCAAAAAGGAGGAGCAGCATCGTATCCTAAGCTCTTCTCATTTCCAGCTGTCGATAAGAATGGAAGAGCTGGAACCAGGGGCACTATTACTTAGGATGATTCTGAGGGCCTTTGAGTGAAAGGGGCCCTAAAAATTTTTGAACTCTAGCGGTGCCTCTGGATGGAACTTATCCAGTACTGGGTCCGAGGGGACCTGGAATCCTGCCCAGGAGGCAGAGGGCATCCCTGCACAAGATGCCGGCCAATCACAGAAGGCATAGGCACTACTGCTGTGTTCCATTTACCTCAGAGGTCAGAACTCGGAACTGGGAATGTTATCACACACGACTTAACAGTGTTCCAGTACAGAAAGTCGGAAAGCCATTTAGCAATACCAGATACCCGTTTCAATGATCAGGATTTTTTGCTTACCTTGATAACTTGTCGGATCTAATTTACCCGAGTTTAAATGGCCTTTATCTTAATTTACATTTAGCCTGACTACCGTAAATCCGATAAGTTCTCTGCTTAAGCATGAAATCTTATTTAATGAAAAAGGCCCCAGTTCTAGCCCGGTTAATTGTTAACTGTTGTTCGCAATATCAGTGGATAACAACACATTGCGCTGTATTTTGCATAGCAACATGTCCACAGATAGTGGTTGCACAGCACTGTGTGTACGACCGATTTAATGAGCCAGAAATGAGACGTAAGTGTTAATAACTGGTATGTAACTACAGCTTTTACTTCTGTTGATAAAGGATGCAGCCATCTTGAATTCTGAGTTCAGGGTCTTGTCGATTCCTCCAAGTTCACAATTTCAACTTGAGGGAGGATTTCAGTTGAAATTTCCAGGTAGGAACTCAGAATTTACGAGGCCAGCTATAGTGACAATGCTTAAAATGCTTTGAAAATCCGTCTTGTAACACATAGTTCATAGCGTGCAAAATCATTTTTTATAGCTTTAAAGAATTGTTTATTTTTCACTATACTGCGTTAGGCGTTCCCTGAGGTTTTGGCAAAAGCTGAATCAGTCCTTTGTGCCATGATTAACATGCCTGGTATGTGAGCACATATGCAGCTCTAGCTACTGGAATCTTACCTACCAGTTAAAGGGCTTCTCACCCAGCTCACAGCATGTCATGTGAACGTCACATTTTTACTCATAGCTGACTCTGTGAATGTCACTTTTCTGTCATTCAGCATCTGAACTAGAAAAAATGTGTCACAATATTTACCTTTATCTTACAGTATTTTTCTGTGTATACATTTCAGTAAAGCAGCCATATGACTAGAAATCAGCTACTGCTTCTGAATGGGGACCCCACTGAAGAGGAAACAATGGCATTTATCAGGGGAGCGGGGGATATGGTAAAATGCTTGACCAAGATTTCCTGAATTTCCTGAGGATCATTTTCAGGCAACCTTAGACAGAAAGACTTTTCATATGGTGCGAGGGAATTATTTTCTGGTTACATAGTGATTTATTCTTTTTTTAATTTTACTCTCTGAACACTTTTGTCCCACAGGAAGCAATGAATAGCACATTTAGTGTTTACGTGTCCCTTTTTGTCAATTTAGTTATTTTATTCAATTCAATTTAATTCAATGCAATTCAATTCAGTTAAATTCATTTTTTATATAGCACATTTTCATAACATTGCATTGTCTCAAAGTGATTTACATTTTTCCCTCCCAAAGCCCCAGTGAGCAAGCCAGAGGTGACAGTGGCAAGGAAAAACTCGCTAGAAGAAAGAAACCTTGGGAGGAACCAGACCCAAAGGGGGAACCCATCCTCCAGGGGCCGGCAGAGGAAGCCCTAACCCCAACGAGACTCAAAGTGGGGGGCCATCCTCCAGGGGACACCATAGGAAGTAGACTATTCCATAAGATTGCCTGTAACAGAATGCTCTGTAACCAAATGAAGATCGTTCCACGCTAGGCACCCCTTGGTAGTCCGCCCCTTGCAAGTGAAGCAAAGCGGGGGGTTATATGGAATCAATAAACTGTCAGCATATTCTGGTGCTATACCATTCAATGCCTTATAGGTAAGCAGTACCACCTTGTAGTCGATATGAGAGCTAACCGGAACCCAGCGTAGTGAAACCAGTACAGGACTGACATGCCCATGTTTCCTAGTCCTTGTTGGGACTCTCCATTTTGCACCAACTTGCTTCAACAATGAAGAAATGCACCCAACCAAATGGGCGTTACGATAGTCCAGGCTAGAAGTGATAAAGGTATGTACTAACTTTTCTGCATCCTGGAGTGAGAGCATTGGGCCTCATTCACCAACCGTTCTTACGAACAAATTTGTTCGTAAGAATGGTTGGTGAATGAGGCCCATTGTTCTAAGTTTTGCAGTATTCCTCAGATGGAAGAAAGCTGTTTTAACTACGTTATTTATGTGAGCATGCAGAGACAAGAAGTTGGTAGTGATACCAACGCTTTTAAGTACTGTGCTTACATTGACTAGGCAACTGTCGAGCTTTATTTCAACAACACCCTGAGCTGTCCTTGGGCCCACTAGTAACACCTGTGTTTTGTCAGGATTGAAGAGAAGGAAGTTACTGGCCACCCACCTCCTAACTTCAGCCAAGCATTCGCAATCTTTGACAGCTGAGGAAGTTCATCTGTTTTAACAGAACTGTACAGAACAGCTGTGTGTCATCTGCATAACAATGAAAATTCACACTATGTTTCCTATTAATATCACCAAGGGGCAGCACATATAAGGTGAACAGTAATGGGCCCAGGACAGAGCCTTGCGGGACACCATATCTTACTCTTGTGGAATCAGAGGATTTATCGTTCACATGAACAAAATAATTGTTAGTTTGTTTAAGGTATTCAGCTCACACAAACACATCTGGGAATTATATGTATTGTCTTTGTTCATTTCTGCTTGTTTCTGTCTTCTTTCAGAAACAAATGAACGCATGAAGTATGCATGAGCTTATTAAAGTCCTGGCACGATAGTGTTATACTCATCAAATAAAATTATTTTCCAATTTTAAAATCCTGGTTCTTATAAAAAATTAATAGTTTTAGATAGAAGACTTTTCACATGATGAGGGATCCTTTTCAACATGTTTTATTCTAATTAATAAGAAATGTTGAGTCGATGCAAAATAGAAAACGAATCTCTTGTTCTGTGTGCACATTAAGATTGACTTAATACAGCAGATCCAATGAATACCTTGCAATATCTCTCCACACATCGCATAACCTTCCCAGCTTCTCTTCATCCCCACAACCTCACTCCTAAATCTGAGCAAAGGCGCTTTGCGCTTTTCCATTATAAAGTTATAAATAAAGCTCATGACTTACATGCATATTCCGATTCCTAATTAAACTGTTGGCAGCACAACAGTAAAAAATACTCATTTCATCCCTTCATTGAAAGACAGATGCTGACTGTTGGTGACAGGGAAAGTGTCCAGGTTGGGGGCTTGCTAGGCGGGGGGGTGTAGGAGCCTAATATTAGTATTAGGAGAACGCAAGTCAGGCATGGATGGCTGACTGGAGAGAGGGTTTGATCTAAGGATGGACAGAGAAGGAAGAGATGGATGGAAAGATGGAAACAGGGATGCATCCCCCAGAAACACAGAAAAGAATTCCATTCCTTCTCCTCTCTGCAAATGTAATTAGTTCTAAGTGTAGGAGCCATTGAAACTCCTACATGGAAAGTGGTATGTTTAATTTTTTTGAAGCTGAATTAACTTCAGGGACATAAGAAACAAGTAGGGGACCTGCTATAGCTTCATTTTGAGCAACTAATTCTGATCATTTTGAATAAAACACTGATTACTCATTCTTGTCTGCCATTGCAGAGGCCAGTGCTCAACACAGGACCCAGAGCTGGCTTCAAGGGCAAATTGCGATTGTTTACATTAAATTATGTATTCAGATTAATACATGACAAAAACTAGGGGGAAAAAGCGCTAATAATAAGAATGATGATAGTTTATCCAAGCATACTGGTAAATGGACTGTCAGGTGAAATAGCCAATCAAATCAAGAGGTTTTAGCCAATAACAGCTAAGAGCCCGAAGCTCGGCTCCTCCCCTTTTCTGAGGCACCGGAGTGATAGCTAAGTGCTTAGCAGGCTAGCTAAGCGTTCCGGTATCTCCCGGAACGAGGGCAACTTACTGCCGTTCGTTGTTGTTTGAACGCCTTTTAAAAGCGTCTCTTAGTCTGTCGGAGACTCACTGCAACTGTATTACTAAACTTGTGAAGTCACGAACAATGACTCAGAGAAGCAGGGGTTGTTCACTGCGGGCAGCCTGTGAAGTTTGAAGCACCCGGACGTCACCTCGGTCTCCAGGCTTATTCCGCCAAATCGTAAGTGGCTGCGGCCCTTTGCTGGCTGACTGAGGCTTAGCCGGCGGAAGCAGTTTGTGCTGGCGGGACTAAAACCTGGCGGTCGCTCGGGGCTTAGAGTGGGCTGCTAACCGGCGAGCAGACATCTGGCTGAGTCCAGTGGCCGCGGACGCCGTGCCGGGGCTTTGCGTTAACGCGGGGCTCCTGTTCGGCCCCGTGTTTCCTGTCATACTGGGGGTGTTAGACGGTCCCCCCTCACGGCCCCCCGAAGCGAAGCTGGCGGCCTCAACAACCGCCCCGGGGGTCTGTCCTCTTCCCGACATCATGGGGGACGGAAAAGTAACAGGTCGCAGTAACATTCTCTTTTTTTGTAGATAAGCTGATAACTTATTTATACCCAGGAAGGAGTTGGGGGCCATACTTTGTTATTGAAGCTTCGTTTTCGTTAATGTGTCGAATTTTCCTTAGCAACCAGGATGTCGACTTAACATAAATAGGGGAGCACGTTTTGACAATTTTTGTCTGAGTTATTCCATGCCCGTGGGTTTTTTTGCCGAGTTTATTGTTGCTTCCCTGTGTGGCAGCGTGATGGGGGCTGTCCTCCCAAAGCACAGCTGCTCGGCCTGCGGAGACTGGCTGACTGGCGGCTTCCCTCCTCTGGCTGCTGTCCAGAAAGGTGTGGGGTCGCTTAGGAACCGTATTTACTTATTTACTTACTTTGAATTTTGTTACGTCATTCACTGCCGGATGGGTTCTTATGGAAGCCCGTTTCCGCCACCGGGGAAAAAATAATATAAAATTTAAGTCGAAATGTCGACTTAGTATCTTGAAATAACGAGATAACTAAGTCGAAATTTCGAGATAGTTATCTCGTTATTTCGAGATAGTTATCTCGTTATTTCGAAATACTATCTCGAAACAAGTTTCTAGCTTTAATAACTTTTCACGGAAGGTGCGTTTTTAATGACAGAATCCTGTTGTCCAGTACACAGACAACGTTGATGCACACCGATTACGAAACACGTAATCAAGTAATTCAGCTGTGAGACATTTGCTTTGTCTCACGGTGCACTGCCTAAATCACACTTTACAACTTACTTATGGATTAATTTGTGTTATCAATTAACTGTCAATATGTATGAAATGGAGCAATGGCATATAATATGGATACGATGTAATAATTAAACTGTTAGACAGAAAGTGATCTTGAAAATCCAAGGGGTGTGCATTGCCCCCAGACTCCACTGATCCATGCACACTTCATAGGACATGACTGTCTCATTTTGTTTCAGAGCAATTAACCCTTTAGTGCATTGCCCTTATGGCATGTAATATGCATACACTGTATTAATTAATAACTGATAGAAAGTTATTCTGAAAATCCAAGGAATGTGCATTGTTCCATGTAGTCCTCTGATCAAAGCACACTTCACTAGAAGTGCCTGTCTTGTCTAGTTTTAAAGTTATTAACCCATTCATGTATTGTCCCATTGCACATTATACTGATACATTCGAACATTCAAAAATTAATTAAAATTCGTACGTAAAGCAATCTGGGAAACAAAGGGGTGTGCATCAGTCTCTATGAGCCCAAAATGCTAAACCACCATGTCATTACAGCTGACAGCATCTATAATATTAGCTATTAACACAATTTTGCACAAATCACGAAATGGTTTGAAGCGCAAAAATAATCGGTGTGCATCGTTGTCTGTGTACTGAACAACACGATTCTGTCATTAAAAACGTTAAAAGTTATTAAAACTAGAAACTTGTTTCGAGATAATAAGTCGAAATTTCGACTTAAATTTTATACTATTTTTTTCCCCAGTGGCGGAAACGGGCTTCCATAGGTTCTTTAACACCTTGGAAGAACCAGTCTTGTTTCTTTTGTGGATTTGTTTGTTTATCTGGTAACATCCGTTTGAGGATCTTCTCATAAAATTGAGTCGAGATAGGTAGTAGAAGTGGTAATTAATTCCTTGTGGCTATCTGACCTTTAAGGTGGGAAATTGCGAGCAGTATTTTGGCAGCATGAATCGTGTGGGTGACCAACGATATTTATCTTTCGTGATGTTTACTGGTTGCCACGGTGACGTGAGAAGGGTGTGCGCGTGGCAGGAATGCCGGGGACACGCTCTTTGCCTTTCTGTAGATGCTGACGTCTTTTTTTAGGGCGGCGTACAAGAAGAGATGCGCGCGTTCTGGGTTCACGAAGCTCACAAGTTGTTTTAAGCGAGGTCATGTGACCCGTCCATCTTCCCGCGGGTACAGGCTTCAGATAAGTGTTTACATGCAAGTTACTTTTAGGACAGAACTAACATCTCCCTTGGCTGTGCTGTTCTGTAAGTCTTTCTGCTTTCTTCTGATAGATGTGGCAGATCTCCGGTTTATTCATTAGAGGGGCAGAGTTTGTCATCCTTGGACTTGTGCTTAGTGCTGTAAGTGTAACTTGAAGCTTGTCATATGTGAGAGATTAATGTGTGTGTGTGTGTGTGTGTAATATTACTGTAAAAATGACGTAGCCTAAAGTTTCTTAGGGGCTTCATATTTGTAGAAGTTTATGTGGGAAAAAGCTCTCTTAAGGAGAAATAAGCCAGGCTACATAAACAGACTAGCAGGCTGTTCTGGTAGTTGTGGTAAACCCTGCTGGCAGGTTCTTTTCTGGTTAAATTGCTAGACCTGTAATAACATGCCAACAAGCCGGAGCCTCGGAATCAGCCCTGCCTCTTGTACCAAGAAACGGCAGCTTACAGTAAAATGGCAGTTGTGTGTAAATGTGTGAGACTACAGGGCCAAAATGAGGCTGTGACTCTCTGTGGGATTCCATCCCCCGAAAGGATTCCCTGCCATAGTCACCCTAACTGCGTAAATCGTTTAAATTGGTTGGTCGGTGGATAAATATCTTGTAAGCATTCATTTTTCTGAAGCCTCCTTGCTTTCAGTCATGCTGCTAATTCTTATGGGGGGCTCCGTTCAGGAGTGCTGGGTGGGAATCTCTCAAACACACCTGGACACCGAAAGCAAAGCACTTGCCCCTTAACATGGTTTTATTTGTTAAGCATAAGCCGGGGGTCTGTTGGGACACATTGTTGAGTGCAAGCGCATCGACCGCGTATGTGCAAGGTCATTGATTAGGTATTTCCAGTAGAGGGCAGTGTGGACTTTCACAGCTGAAAGTGTAGCGGAAGATAAGCCGCTGTTGTAGTAATTATGGTGCCTAACTGCCTGTGAGAGGGGTTGGAGGTACCCGCACATCATTTTGAAATCTTAGCCTTAAAGTTTGCAGAGCAGCTTGGGGGAGGTTGGGGTCCTGACTAATTTTGTCGAAAGGATTTCAAAATACAGTGCTATGCCTTATTTTCTTACTATTGCCATAGCCTTGGCTAATAATTTTAAACTGTTCGTAAAAGTTTACCCATTTCCCTACACTGCTTGTATTTGGGTTTGTTGAAATACAATTGCCATCTAATGGTCTGGTGGAATATCACTGCTGTATGCAGCACTGACCGCAACAATCCACAGCCAAATGTAGCATGAACAGAAGTTGGCGCGCGCATGATTTTCAGCCGCCTGAAAGCACACATGGAAAAGTGAAGCATGAACTAGGCTTTAATCTGGAAATGGAGGGAGGAGCGGTATTGTGAGCTGTCCCACTAAACTGTGACGTCTGAAGCACAGCTGCCCATATCGAACAAGCCCATTCCGCCGCACCATTCCACTGGATGCTGTTGGTATGCATTGCTCTCCTCACTAGACAAGATCTAAAAGTAGAAACTGAGTAAATATTCTTATACAAAGTGAACAGAGGACTGTTCAGCTAAATACCAATCCATGATACTGATTGGTGGTGATATCTGGATGCTAAAAACATACATTTGGATAGTAGTTTATATTCTCCTTTGGGTTCAAGTAACATGAGTTAGTGCAGCTGTCATTATTAAGACTATGGATTTCAAACATGCAGAGAACATCCTACTTGAAGGCTTTATTTTTAGCATTAGCTTTTAGCATCAGCGATTGTTTCGGTTAAGAGATTCTTTGCCAAACTCTTCTGAGTATTCAAATGGAGCATTTCGAGTTAAATACCTTACTCTGTTGTCTTCTGTGTCTTTCCTACTATGACATGAACTGGCAGCATTAAGTGTGGGTTTGTTAGCTTGATTACAGTGCAATACAGATTCTTTTGGTCAGCGCCACCTACACTGTACATACTTTCCCCATTTGTACAGTTGTGGTCTCCATACACTTTAAGGCCTGTCTAGTCTGCACCAATACAAGGTCTCAGCCCCTCCCCTCGTGGATTTCTCTGAGGTATACTTTGCGTTCATGAGTGGAATGGCTCCCAATGTCACTGGGAGCACACGGACGATTGGGGTGCATCTCCCCGATGGCTCTGAGTGACTGGGGCAGCAGCTTCTGCTTGTAATCTGAGCTGCTGGGTATAAATAGAGGGTCCAGGGTTACGGAAGTATGGAAACTACTGACCAGACCGCACACTGTTCATGGACCTGGCTCTGAACCTGGCTGTGTGGCTGTAGCTGGATGTATTTTCCGGGAAATTCGTCACACGGCACAGTGTCCCTTTCTGTATGGCTGTGATGCAGGTCATTGCGTGCGGAATCTCCAGTGTGCCCAGTTTCAGTGCTTGAAGGGAGAGGCTCCTCGAGCGCCTAAATTGCCATTTAGGAGAGTGAAAAATCACTCACGCCAAAAAAAAAAAAAAATTAAAAATCGTGCATCTCGGTGTTTTCGCGAAGACAATCGGGAAGTCCCCTCCTCACGCAACCCAGTTCATTAATATTCAGTGAAATTGTAACAGCTACAACGATTGGTCTGTTGCCATTATGAATACACAATTGACCAATGAGAAACCGGGTTTCATGTATTGCTAAGCAGCAATGGCGTAGAACGAGTGCCGGGGAAACAAGATTACGTACGCAACATTTTTGAAGTGGTGTGTGGAAGCCCGAGGCATAGCACCGCGGATCGAGAGGGGGAATGGAAAGGAAATGGTCGTGGAGGTAATTCAAGCTTATTTATCCGTTCACACACCTTATATTAGATACGTAAATCGGCTGTATTTGGACAGTTGCATGTCATAATCAGTGAAAAAAACAGCTCCCCTAGGCCAACTTAGGAGAGCTATTTTTCACTCCCCTGGCTTTTTTTCCCTTCAAGCACTGCTGTTTAGCCAGTTCAGAAATGGGTGTGAAGTGCCTGCGACTGAGGCGCTGTTAAATCTGACGTGTGGAGGTTTGGCAAAGGCGGTTTTCAGGGTGGTGGGGAGGGGCTTTCCATCCCGGTCCCTGTCCTGGTCCTACATTATACTGTGTAGGAATATGACGCGTTTGCATGAGATGGTGAGAATGTCCTAAGCAGAAGAAGGGGGATTGCCCTGGTGTCTTCACGGATTAGGGCCTGGTAGTTCATCCAAATGGCTTCATGTTTTCAAGCAGATTTGCCTTTTCCTTGCTTCTAATTGTATTCTTTTGCTGCTGGCCATGCTGAACAGAGCCCCTCCTTCCTGCCCGGAGCCATGGGGGCCTTCCTGGACAAGCCAAAGACGGAGAAGCAGAACTCCCACGGGGAGGGTAACAGCCTGCGCTACGGCCTGAGCAGCATGCAGGGCTGGCGGGTGGAGATGGAGGATGCGCATGCGGCCGTGCTGGGGCTGCCAAGCAGCCTGGACGCCTGGTCCTTCTTCGCCGTCTTCGACGGGCACGCCGGCTCGCGCACCGCCACCTACTGCTCACAGCACCTGCTGGGCTCCATCGTGGATGGCACCAGTTTCTGTGGCGACGACCCCGCGGCGGTCAGGAGCGCAATCCGCGCTGGCTTCCTGCGGGTGGATGAGGACATGCGCGGCTGCCCGGATCGCAGCGGCTCTACAGCCGTGGCACTCTTGGCATCTCCACGCCACCTCTACTTCATCAACTGCGGTGATTCGCGGGCAGTGCTGTGCCGCGGCGGCAGGGTACGGCTGGCCACACGCGACCACAAGCCGGCAGACCCAGTCGAATGCGAGCGCATCGTCAGGGCAGGCGGCTCCGTCACCATGCAGCGAGTCAACGGCTCGCTCGCCGTGTCCCGCGCCCTCGGTGACTTCGACTACAAGTGTGCCAACGGCCGGGGCCCCACAGAGCAGCAGGTGTCGCCTGAGCCTGAGGTGTACGAGGTCGAGCGCAGTGAGGATGACGAGTTCGCCTTGCTGGCCTGCGATGGCATCTGGGATGTCATGAGCAACCAGGATGCAGGCAGCTTCATCCGTTCGCGCCTGGAGCTGCAGGACAACCTGGAGGAGGTCTGCAACAGCCTGCTGGACACCTGCCTGCACAAGGTACCTCCACCAGAAGCTGTGGTCTGAAAGATAAGGCTGCTTTTTGGGGCTTCTTTTCTTTACTCTGATTTAAATATGATCTGGCCGAACGTGAAGTCCAGTCTGTATAGAAACGTGAAATTCTGCGGAGAACAAATGATGCATTTGTGCAGGGGAGCCGGGACAACATGAGCGTGGTGCTGGTCTGCTTCCCCAACGGGCCCAAGGTGAGCGAGGCGGCCGTGCGGCGGGAGGCAGAGCTGGACCGCCACCTAGAGGCTCGTGTGGAAGGTGCGTCTCCCATCGCCTTGGTCTCACCGGCCTTCTGAAGGCGTTCAGACGGGCTCCTCACGGGTGCCCAATGTCTTCTCAGAAATCATGCAGATGGAGGAGAACGGCATCCCAAGCATGGCGGATGTGATGCGTGTCCTGGCTTCAGAGACCATTCCCAACCTGCCACCAGGGGGCGGTCTCGCTAGCAAGTAGGTGCCGCTCGCCCCATGACAGACGCGCACACACTGGCTGATGTTGGCAGGTTTCTCAGACACTTTGTAATGGAGACCCGGCTTCTGAACTGATATCTGCTGGTGTTTTCTCAGACGCGGTACCATTGAGGCGGTCTACACCCGGCTGAACCCCCATGGCGAAGACATGGTGAGTGGACATGCATTCCATCCCCAAGACCCCTGTGACCCTAGTTTCATGTAGGCAAGACGTCTACCCATCCATTTTACAGCCTCTTACCCAGTACAGCACAGTGGTAGGCCAGCAGGGGGCAGTAGACTGTCCAAAGCCTGGCAAATTAACATCCTGGCAGTGAACTCCCCTGTCATTAAGTGAAAGGCTGCGGAGGGGAATTCCCTGGGTGGGAGGGGCCTGCGAGCTTGAGGCTCCCGTAGCCCCTGTGTCTGCATTAGCAGCCTCTCTGCAGCCTGCACTCCTCACTCTGGCCTCTCGCTTCAGGATTCCCACGGCGCCGAGGGAGGTGGCACTGCCGCCACCCACCTGCTGGAGGTGCTACGCCAATTCCGCATCAATCACAGGGGCGAGTACCGGCAAGTCCTGGAGGGGGCGCTCTCCAGCTTCTGCCAGCCCTGCGATAGCCCTAATCCTGACGAAGGTGACCCAGAAGACACCGCTCCTTTGCCGGAGTCTGTGACTGGTGGGGATATGAGGGGCTGTCCTGGAGAGGCTCCTGCCCCACCCACTGCATGAACTCTGACCTCTGAGACTCCGCCCATGCCCAACGCCCCCTGAGCCAGCTGGTCGCCGTCCTTGCGGTTTCGCGGTTTCTCTCAGGCCCTTCTTGCGATGCCAAAAACTCCATTTCTGGTTCTGGGGGATCGCCCCCCCCCCTCCCCGTGACTGATTAAAACACAAAGAGGGTCTCCTGCATTAGCATTATACTGCCTGATCTTCAGAGACTTCTGGGGGCATTCCAGGAGCCTGGCCACTGCGTTTCACAATTTGTTACACTTTTGACATGCATGGCTGTGTTTAGGCAGTCTGTGAACACCCCCCCCTCCCCCACGTAACACAGTGTGCCTGGATGCTTTGGATCCTGTGACCTCTGGCTCCCTGGCTTGTGCCCCATCAGCCTGAATGTGCAGGTGCAGCAGCGCAGAGGCGCTGAAGGGGATCTTAGGGACCGTGTGAGTTTTGCAGCTTTCTTGCAGGACATGAGCCATCAGGAGTGTCAGGCAGGAGCTGTTTTTGTCTGCCTCCATGCTGGTGTCATCTTTTAAGCCCCGTGTGACGATGTGGACCCGTCAGTATTAGTGTGAGCGCTGTGCTGATTGTTCGCTCATCACACAGGGGGTTTCGGCGAGGATTCCCCAGTCGAAAGCTGGATTCCTGGGAAAGCCCCTGGGCTGTTCTCGATCACAGAGAATGGTGTTTGATGGCATCACCGACGTGTGTTCAGGGCTCTCGCAGCACATAGGCAGACGTCTAAGCCTTTCATCCTTTCGTTAGCGGAGAGGACGGGGGGAGCTTCTCTTCAGCAGGGTCCTATAGTTGAGCGTGCGGATGAATGCTTTTGTGGTGACATTATGCGTCGCTCTCCTGCATTTCCTTATTGCCGCTGGGCGGGGTCACATCCGTCCAAGGGGCCCAGTGTCGACCCAAAGCCTTTTGATAAGTTTTAAATAGAGCTGTTTCTGTTGTATATGTATGCAGATGAGTAATAAAGTGTACAGAAGTGCTGCTTGGCTTCTCCATCTCTAAACTGTACGATACCTGGTTCCTCTCCTGGTCTGGGGGGGCCTTGGTGTTAAACATGAAGCGGGGGGGTAAGGAGACCATGCTGTTCCCAAGGGCAGTAGGGTATCACATCGCTACAGGGAGTGCGGTCACTAAGCATTAGGGCTGTCGATTATATTAATAATCAAGTAATCTGATTAATCTGACTATTCATCGTGTAATAGTTTAATATATAAGATAAACATTGCAATTGCTGCAAGACAGGAACCAACCACACATAGCAGGGTGCACACACACATACGGTCACTATAGGCACTAGAGTTCACTTAAGTTTAATGTATTTGGACAGTATAAGGAAATCAGCTGATCTGCTGAAAAGGCCCACATACAGGGTGAGCATGCAAACTCACACTCACAGACCGGCGGTGTGTGGTGACAGCGCTACCCACCGTGCCGCCCTGACAGGCTGGCACAATGTGCAGTGTTAATATCAACGTGGCATTTCATGCACATTGCAAGGACCATGAAAGTCTGCTGGGTTCAAACCATCAAGCAGTTGCGCTAAAACCTTTATTTAGTCACAGGAAACCAAACTCAGCAAGCTTTGCGATTTTAATGATTGTTCCTTTTTAATGTTATCTAGTATTGGATGAAAAGTTTCTGAAGTTTAGTCTGAAGTTTACCGCCGCTGCTTTTGTATGAGCACTGCATGCAATCTTCGAGACAACCAGTATTACTTTGTCCTTCCTGTTGGACTGATTCATAGACTGTGGGGCATGTTTATGAGAAATTAAACAAAAATTGAGTGAAGAGAAGAAAGGCAAACAAGACCTGGTCACGAAAAGCCATTCATATTCTGCTGTTTGGAAATATTTAGTATTTTATAATGACTACATTTAGCTATATAGTTATTTTTCAATTCCTAAGTATCACAATGTGATCTGTTTCTGATCTTGTTCAGCCCTACTCAAAACACACAATACATTAAAAATAACTAATGTTAAATGGCTAGTATGTACCGTGTTATGTAAAATGATGCGGCTAAGCGACGGGGTGACCTTTGTTTTAGCAGCGATTATTTTGATGTACAGGAATCACAATAAGCCAAATATAGTCAAAGTGATGACCGGGACAGGCTAGGCTACTTTGTGAGGTTAAATAGGACGTCTCTATGGCTGACCTCACATTGTTATTGGTATAATCTGAATGTCTTCTTTTAAGATGCATTTGCTTTGCAGTCGTGCCGTGGTTCTGATTGCAATGCTAACAGACGACTGCATTCACTTTCACTTTTAATGTGAAGTGCTTCTACACAAACGATGCTTTCGTTCTTTATTTGGACCCTCATCCACTATGCCCCGTCTTCCAGCAAATTTCAATTAATGCTTCTTAATATGTGAGTTTAATTGAGTAATCGTGACAGCTCTGCTTAGCATACATATATATACAAACAGCTCTGCACTGACGTAAGTAACCCATCGCCCATGTGAGGCTTTTGGTACGAAGGCAGCAAACAACACCTCTGCTCTTTCAGGGCAAGGTGACTGAAGGCCCCATGCCAAGAGGAGAAGGACTCGTCTGATACTTCACTGTAGGTGTCGTGGCGAGGAGACAAGTCTGGTGTAGAAGCTGGGTGGGGACACGTTAGGCTGAGGGGGGTGGGGGGTCCATGTACATGTGGGGGCGTCTGCGTGTGGATCTGCCTCAGTGTATGTGCGTGCGTCTGCGTGTGGGTCTGCCTCAGTGCATGCGCGGGCGTATGCATGTGCGTCTGCGTGTGGGTCTGCCTCAGTGAATGTGTGAGCGTCTGCATGAGAGTTTGCTCAGCCTGTCGGTGTAAATCAGGCCTTTTCAGAACCGCACTGCAGAAGATACTCAGGCACAGGTATAATTTATGTGTTTGTGTGTGAGAGAGAGAGTGTGTGTGAGGCCAGGAGTTAAATGCTAGCACGGTGCACACTCTACCCTCGATGAAGGTGCTTCCACTGCTTTGCCTTTGAGTTTCCCTGATGCTCATGCTATCTGGTGCAGGATGCTGATGGGGAAAGCAAAGTTCACTCAGCACGTGTAGAAGCCGGACAGTTTTCAGGTCATCAGCATCAGCTGCGGACTCTCACTGCTCTTCTTTCCAGTTTCTGTGAGATCCTGACAGTTAGTGGGAATGTCTACTCTCAGATTAACGGCCTTAATTTAGTCCTCCCTGCTAACCCCTACCAGATTATGTTAAATACCATGAAAATACCGTTAGGGCCTCACGTGGACAGTAGGGTAGCAGCTTGCAGCCCCTCTAGCATTTATGTTATGTACATTTGTATGTCTCTGTAGCTGTGTGTACTGGGTCTCATATAATGCAAACAAGTCACCCTTCCTTAGACGCTTGTTATTAATCACCAGTCTAATGGCGCTTTTCCACTGACATAGAGGAACCAGGCTGTACCCGTCCCATACTGTGAAGAGAATATTTTTTAAAGTACATTCCGAAAATCATCAATCACCCACAGTTTGAGAAACACTTTTATTGGGATGACATCACTAATACAGGCTCCTTTACTGAGATGACATCACTGTCACAGAAATCTTTACTGGGATGACATCACTGTCACAGACACCTTCATTGGGCAAATCTTGAAGGCTCCAGCATTTTTGCCATCTTCTTTTAAATATGGAGAGAAGAATGGAAACAGTTTCCCAGTGAATGTGCCTTTAAAGGTGTAGATGAGTGACATGTCAGCGGGGTTGAAGAAGGACACCTCCCCTCTGTCATAGTCCAGCTGCACTCTGATCCTCTGCGGTTTCCTCCTCAGTCGCAGGCGGGTTGATAGTGAATCACATGCTGTATACACATCACCTTTCCTCAGAACTACAACCCAGAATCCATCCTCTGGGCTGCAGGTAATCCCCCCCTTCCTGTTAACAGACTCTGCTGCTACTCCTACATCCCACTTAGGTGTGTCCCCCACCTCCACCTCCCAGCTGTGTTTTCCTGAGTTAAACCCCTTAGATCCCAGCACACACACACAGGGAGAGAATCTCTCTGGGTTGTCAGGAAGTTGCTGATAAACATCAATGTCTCTCACACTGATCAGATCATCAGACACTGAGAGCCAGGGGGCTGCAGTGTTTGGGTCCAGAGTCACAGGAGCTGTGGGTTGAAGAGGAAGCAGCAGTTAATAATCTGTCTCAATACAGTAAAAAAATCGTCAGCGTTATAACATTAACATCTTACAGTAATGTAGTATTATCAGTAAAGTGATTATATGGAAACTAGAAAAATGAATGGGTTAGGTTAACAGGTTATTTTGCATTTAAGTGTGTCCCCATGTGAAGATATTTTTTGTATATCAATTCCCAAAGGGGCTTTACATTGCAGATTTAACGGCATGATTCCGCCCCCAAACTGTCAAAACCTCCCCCCGGCGGAACGCGAGCGCAGAAATTTCCCTCAAGCGCAGAGAGCGGCCGAAGGAAATGCGCTTTGCGCGCGAGCCCAACCATGACGTTGGGAGGAGAAAAATATATTAGAGAAGGTGATATTATGATGAACGCGCACGCGGCTATTCGTCCTGTGCTCGCGAGTTTCACTTTTGCGCTCGCGAGTGGCATATTTACGCGTGTGAGTTTTGACTTTGTGTTCATAGTTCCCTCACCCTTTGATCGTTATATATCAGCATGATTTACATTGCTCCGTTATCCTTTGATGTATGATATTTTTAAATTGCTGTATCATTTCTTTAGAATTAGGATAAAATGTAAAAATCCCCGTCATTCGAGAGAATACAGTACTGTGCAATAATATACAATGAACTTTATTTTTACTGTTTTTAATGTTGGTAATTCCTTACAATGCGTACCGTATGTATGTATATGAAAATCATCAGCATGTATGGGGTCCGCGGGAATATTGTTATAATATATATATTATTTTTATTGTTTTGTCACGAATTGGGCTGTGTAGTTATCCTAAAGTTAGGAGAGTTTAAGATTTAGGACGTTAGTGAGCTTGGGCAATGCACTTTTCCTAAGACAGGAGCAATGACTGTTAATCTGTAATGTGTTTTTTCTTAAATCTGGTCCTAACCGTAGTTACCATGGTTACCAAGCAGTTAAGATAGGATCTGCAAATTAGGAAATTTCTGTAATGAGTCTGTTCCCAGGACGGAACAAACAATAAATGAGAATTCAGTCGCCTTGGTGAGATCGATCTGGTGTGGCTTAGTTTACAAAGTAATCAGCTACATGTTAGGTTTTATGTAGAGTCCACCCACTGAGTTTGATAGGAGACTTTGACGGATAATTTTAATGGTTGCTCGTAGTGATGGACAAAAATACTCTACATGAGCCATTTGCTGTAGATGGTGATCTTAGTTTGCTTTGGCACAGGCTTCCTGTCCTGCTTTGAACATAGAGCTCCATCTAGTGGAGTCAAAAAATACAGCAAATGGCTCATGAAGCGTTATTTTGTCCATAACTAGGAGCTGGTATCATTAAATGGTCATTTAACCAATAATTTAAACAAAAATTGGAATAAATTATAATTTAAATAAGCATTTACCAGTGCTGCTAGCCTGAGCTCCCAGTGAGTGACAGTATAACCCACTCAGATACTGCTCTCTGCTTTATACAGCCATTTCCCCCAGTACTC
>JAODJU010000041.1:1674427-1690936 GCA_026776725.1 Gnathonemus echidnorhynchus
GCTGTTTCCTCAAACTCTTGTTTAACTTTTGTAAACTTCTCCAGCTTTTCCTTTAATGGAATCAGTGAAGCTCTGAGATCCTCCTGAGATTAAATATATAGACGTATAATGAGAGATACAGTCAATATATGATTGACATGTAAGGTTGTAGTACCCGAGACCACTTTTTTGTGGTCTTGGTCTCGTTTCAGAATCAACTTTATTTTGACTCGATCTTGTCTTGGTCTCTGACATAGAGGACTTGAGGTTTAATAAGACCAGTCAAGACCACTCATCAAAACCCCTCAATATTTATCACAACAGCTTAATGCTCATGTTTTTGTTAACACAGAACTGTGATTGGGCGTAAAACATCTTGTTTCAAAGCTCAAATGCAACCAATAAGGTGTTTCTTATTATAAAAATGTTACATTTGTACAGAAGCATTTATATTGAAATTTTAAGAAAAACATTCATTGTTCAAATTACTCTGTGACACAAATTTTAGGCTAACCTGCCAAGCCCCAAGGTGTGTTGTGTTATGTAGACTGTTTCTGGTTTTGTCTCGGTCTTGCCCTGCCTTGGTCTTGGTCTTGTCTCAGTCTCAATATACTCTGGTCTTGGAAATGACTTGGTTTCAGCTAAGGTGGTCATGAGTATATCACTATTGACATGTAATACACAGTTGGCTTCTTTTATAATATTGTTATCAATAAACACAAAATTCCAGCCAACCAGCTTCCATAATCGTTTATCCATTATGGGGTCTTGGTGACCCTGGAGCTCAGCCCAGGATGTACAGGGCACTGGGCAGGGGAAACCCAGGATGTACAGGACACTGGGCAGAGGAAACCAAGGATGTATAGGACACTGGGCAGGGGAGACCCAGGAAGTACAGGGCATCGGACAGGGGACAACCAGGATGTACCGGCACTGGACAGAACACACTCAGGAGGTACAGGGCACTGTGCAGGGGACACCCAGGATGTACAGGGCACTGGGCAGGGGACACTCAGGAAGTTCAGGACACTGAGCAGGAGATACCCAGGAAGTACAGGGCACCGGGCAGGGGACACTGAGGAAGTACAGGGCAAATGTTCCCTGGGATCAGATGATTTTGCCAGCTGCCTCGTGTTAAATGTCAGTTGCTATGGAAGTATCACCCACATTGCTGCTAAATATAAAGGCTGACATTTCATAATGAGCTACAAGGGGGTTCATGCATGGTGATATTAATATAACATCAGGGGCTGTTCTAGGGGGGTTATATGGAGCAGAATCCCCCCCCAAACACATATGCTACTTGAGTCTGAAATAAATGTATTTTAATTATCACTATTATTATTATTATTTACATTTATATATGTGGGTTAAAATTTTGTGTGCTGGGAACAGGCGAAACACAAACGTAAGAACATTTTCTTGACGAACTCTTAATGTGGGGGTGCGGGTGGTGGAGTCACTTCAGTTGGTGAAAAGCAAAGTTAATGACAGAAAAAAATAATCAAGCTTGTGGAAGCAAGACAGTCTAAACAAGAAATCAGAGTGAGCTACATATTTGTAAACACAGCAAAGTGTTACTGCAAAGCATTGTATAAATAACTTATCAGTTTTCAAAATTGCATTTCACAAAAGAGAATACCTTCTTATCCTGTACAGCTTCTTCCACTGGGCAGAGCTGGTGGTTTCTGTGCTTTCTTGCAGTCTGACAGACCAGACAGATGGGCTCCAGATCATTCTTACAGAAGAGTAGAAGCTTCTCTTCATGGAGACTGCAGTGAGATTCACTCTTCTCTGCCACATTTCTAACCCTCCTTTGCTGTAAATATGACTCCACAATGTTCCTTAAGACAATGTTGACAGGAGGATCCCCCCCGGAGGACTTCCTCCGGCATAATGGACACTCCCGAGAGCTGTTCTCTCTCCAGAACGTCTGCAGACAGACCTTACAGAAGCTGTGGCTGCACTTCAAGAGAACAGGATCCTTGAAGAAGTCTGAGCAAACAGAACAGCAGAGCTCCTCCTCAAGGAACGAAGCTGAAGCAGCCATGTCTACAGCGCGTCTAAAGACAGACAGGTGGGGGGGGGGTTAGTTTCACTTTCACTTCACTGTTAAGACACTATGGAGGGATTATTCTGACTCTTTTATAAATAAATGTAAGCATTATTAAATAAATATGCTGTGTAATGTGGCAATAAATAAATGATAATGACATGAAATGTGAGCATATATACATCTATCAAGAAGATTGTTAATTTCTTCCCGTTTAAATTTATTGAATTTTTTTGGATGGGTTTGATAAATTAATTGATTTAATTATTTATTTAATGCCGTATGTGATCACGACACAGAGGTCTGAGTGTTTTGAGAAGATCCGCCTCTGGTGGATGCAGGTGAGTATGAGGGTGAGGAAAAGCCGTCCTGAATTACTGTGCTAAGCAGCTTCACAGGTGGGTATGAGGTTGAGGAAAAGCTGTCCTGAATTAATATATTAAGCAGCTTCACAGGTGGGTATGAGGTTGAGGAAAAGCTGTCCTGAATTACTATGCTAAGCAGCTTCACAGGTGGGTATGAGGTTGAAGAAAAGTTGTTCTGAATTACTATGCTAAGCAGCTTCACAGGTGGGTATGAGGTTGAGGAAAAGCTGCCCTGAATTACTATGCTAAGCTTCACAGGATCGCTGTCCTGGGGCACTTTTCCCTAAAAAAGTGTTAGGAACTTACATAGTTGTACCCAGTCAATTGGCAGCTATGATTTCGGGAAAATCCGCAGTCAGATATGCCGCAGTCAGATATGCCGCAGTGAGATATACCGCAGTGAGATATGCCGCAGTCAGATATACCACAGTCAGATATGCCGCAGTCAGATATACCGCAGTCAGATATGCCGCAGTCAGATATGCTGCAGTCAGATATGCCGCAGTCATCAGTTATCTTCATAAATGTTGTACTCAGAAATAGCTGCCATAATTGCAGTTTCTTCTGACAATCATTCAGTTTGCTCTGTGAAATCTGTTATATTACCGGCAGCTTCCATTTCGTCTACATTAATAAGCGTTTTTCGTGCCATTTCAGCAATAAGCTGCTCTGGGAGACGTGTCCCAGGACCAACCGCAAATAACAGGGAACCATCCGCAGGCCCCATATATACGTAATTTCAATGTGCTTTCATATGGTAACTGATAAATCAGGAACTGTAAGACGCACTAGCATTAAATACGGTAATAATTGGATACACTGTACATTATTATATAGTACTGTACAACTGTACTCAAATCACCGAAAAGGATTCTAATTTTTTTATCTCAGTTCTCAAAAGACAATATAGCAATGAAAAATACATATAAAGTGATGACAGGCCAATGAAAATCATGCCTTGTACACCCCCCCCAAAAAACAAATGAATAATGAAAACACACTGTTGCACATTTTACAAAAAAAAAACCTGCACCCACACTGGCCCTCCATGGAACAGGCTCCCCACCCCAGGTATAAATGCATCACAGGCAGTAACATGCTGATAAAGGTTTATTATTCAGGGATTAGTGTAACAGGCTTTGACACTTCAGCTGACATCGTTAGATAACATGAAACCCAAAATCTGTATTTTAACAGGTGACACCGTCACTGGGACATGAGGAATGTTCCGGCACCTTTACAGAGATTTACAGTTATTTACTGAGCAGATGCTTTTATCCAGATCATACATTTCAGAGAGCGGGGTCAGACAGGCCCCGGAGCAATCGGGGTTAAGGGCCTCAGTCAGGGGGCTGGCGGTGACATAACGCTGCCCATCCTGGGATTCGACCCGGCAAACTTCTGATCATGAGAACAGCATCCTAACTCATTGAGGTACACAGTGCTGCAGATAGATGGATTCACTGTGCCCTCTAGAGCACCTCTGTCCTAATTCAGGCCCCACGTCACCATTTTTAAAATCATATTCAGAAAATCATCAATCACCCTCAGATTGGAAACACTGCTGTAGGTCAATAATCATCATGAAACTCAAAGTAAAAATCTCTTTACAGCTGATTATTAATGTGACCCCTTTCACTAGTACACAGGGACTGGTCCAGACAGCCTCATTGGGATGATGTCACTCTCAGAGACACCTTTACAGGGATGACGTCACTGTCACAGACACCTGTACAGGGATGACGTCACTGTCACAGACACCTTTACAGGGATGACGTCACTGTCACAGACACCTGTACAGGGATGACGTCACTGTCACTGACACCTTTACAGGGATGACGTCACTGTCACAGACACCTGTACAGGGATGACATCACTGTCACAGACACTTTTACAGGGATGACGTCACTGTCACAGACACATGTACAGGGATGACGTCACTGTCACAGACACCTTTACAGGGATGACGTCACTGTCAGATGCCTCGTTTCCACCAACACTGTGCTGGGGCCGGATTTTTTTCCCAAAGCAGAACTAGTTCTGACAGTGAAACAACTTGCCAGCTTATTAGCGGAATTACATTACATCACTTTTTATTGGGTGGAAAACGAAAGATTGATTTGCTGGCCAGATTTAATAATGAATATTATATATTATATAATAAATATGTTGTGGGTCGTAAAATTAAATATTGTGGCACTTGAGTGGCGAAGAGATCATGAGGTGGACAGCAAAGTTCTGCTTTTAACATCGTGTGTTATTCCGTGATCCTTAGAAGGACAATGGTAATACAGCAATATAGAATAAAGAATAACCTCACTGACACAGACGAGGGAGAAATGCAGCCTTGAAGGAGACAAAAGTGGATACCGGCAAAGCGACAGAGCGCATCTGGTCACACTCTGAAAGCGTGTTTCAGTTCTGCAGCTTATAGACCGAAACACATCAAAATAAATCCAGAAAATGGATACATATGAACCTTTACTCTCACTTCCGCCTGCGTAACATTTCCATTCTGATATTTTTTGAAATCCGTGGAATTGTAGGCAGGTTCTCAAAAGACAGCGAGCGAGAACCAGCCCCGCACTGGCATGGTGGAATCAAGGCAACAGACACCTTTACTGGGCAGATCTTCAAGGCTCCAGTGTTGCTTCCATCATTATTTCCAACTGGTGATAAAAATGGAAACAGTCTCCCAGTGAATGTGCCTTTAAAGGTGTAGATGAGTGACATGTCAGCGGGGTTGAAGAAGGACACCTCCCCTCTGTCATAGTCCAGCTGCACTCTGATCCTCTGTGGTGTCTTCTTAAGACTGAGGAGCGCTGGAGGTGAATCGCATGCTGTATACACATCACCTTTCTTCAGAACTACAACCCAGAATCCATTCTCTGGCTTGTATGCAATCCCCCCCTTCCTGTTAACAAACTCTACTGCTACTCCTACATCCCACTCAGGTGTGTCCCCCACCTCCACCTCCCAGCTGTGTTTTCCTGAGTTAAACCCCTCAGATCCCAGCACACCCACACAGGGAGAGAATCTCTCTGGGTTGTCAGGAAGTTGCTGTTTAACTCCAGTCTCTCTCACACTGGTCAGATCATCAGACACTGAGAGCCAGGGGGCTGCAGTGTTTGGGTCCAGAGTCACAGGAGCTGTGGGATGGAGAGGAAGCTGCAGTTAATAATCTGTCTCAAAACAGTAAAAACCATCAGTGTTATAAGTCTTACAGCGAGGTAGTATTTTCAATAAAGTGATTATATAGAAATGGTAGAAAAAAAATGGTTATGATAACAGGCCATGTTGCACTACTAATGTGTCAGTTAAGGTCACATATTTTGTGTAATATGAACTGACACAGGTTTGTGTGAAAACTAGAAATAATAATTTAAGACCTTTTATAACAGAAAACTGTGTATTTTGGTCAGTGTTTTGAGACCCGAAACACCCAATGAACCCAGGATACAACACTGATGATGTGTCTAAGTTGCACCTAGAGTGTAAGTAAGAACAAGGAATACTACCAATACATTAACAATTAACAATAAAATAATCAAAAATAAAGACATAGATTTTCTTTATACAGCCCATCACTCCACTCTCCAGTACAATATACTTACATTTATTGGTTTAGCAGACGCTTTCATCCAAAGTGACCAGTGAGGAGGATCACGGATCACAGGCATACAGCTGTCAGCCGACTAAGGTACCAGTGCTGCTAGGCTGAGCTCCCAGTGAGTGACAGTATAACCCACTCAGATACTGCTCTCTACTTTATACAGCCATTTCCCTCAGTACTCACTGTACCAGTGCTGCTAGGCTGACCTCCCAGTGAGTGACAGTATAACCCACTCAGACACTGCTCTCTGCTTTATACGGCCATTTCCCCCTAGTACTCACTGTACTGCACAGTCCCCAGCATCTTCTCCCAGACTCTGAACTTCAGGGAGCCCAGGTGTTTTGCCACATCTATCAGCGCCCCTGTAGCCAGCTCTGGGTTCTGCAGTGAACACTGGGCTCTGCAAAGACAGCGACAGGCAGGAGTCAGTGATGCTGTGGGGTCTGAAGTGAATCTGCAGAGTCAGTGACTCCACTCAGTCCAGAAGACGTGCTGACTGGGATAATTAAAGCCTCACACCTGCACTGGAGATATTATATTACTGTTCCTGTTTGTTCTTTAAGAGGCTTGGGATCACCTCCAGGTCATTGCAGCTTTTCAATACTGTACCTTAAAGTAGCAATTGAAAATATACATAAAAAAATTATTACATACTTTTCTTTGGTGTCTTTGATAGTCTGAAAAACAGAAAAACAACACGTAAGCGTTAAACAAAATACGACAATATGGCAAACTTTCAGACATTTGTGAGAATCTGTGGCTTTCTTCTCTGAGGGTTTCTGCTTATACAGGTTGTATGTTTAGGATCGACTGGCTGTGGTCGTATGTACTGAACCAAAAAGAAGAAAATTCCTGGATGAAAATGGTCAGATTCACTGAGATGTTATAACTTCATATATCTGATTCAGACACACAGCAGGACTGCTTGTCCCAATCAGCAAACAGACAGATCACAAAACAATGCAGGAAAATCAAGCTCCTACCTTCAGGAAGGAGATGTCCTCAGCACCCATGGCCTTCTCAATGTCTCTGATCTTCTCTGTCAGGGTGGAGACATGTTTGGAGATGTTCTCAATCTTCTCCTTCGTCCTCTTGCTCTTCTCCATTCCTTCCATTCTCAGTGCAGTCAATCTGGCCAACTCTTCCTCTCTCAGGAACTGATGAAGTTCCTCAAATTCCTCCTTTATCTTCTTCTCTGTGTGCTGGGACTGACTCTGAAAGTGAGAAATGCTGTGTAAGTCTGAGGTTAATCTGTACAGTGAGGTTTTACTTCCTCAGAATAAATCTCCATACCTTCATGTGTTTGGCTGTTTCCTCAAACTCTTGTTTAATATTTGTAAACTTCTCCAGCTTTTCCTTTAAAGTAATCAGTGATCTTCTGAGCTCCGCCTGAAATTAAATATACAGACGTAAAATGAGAAATACAGTCAACATATGACTGACATGCAATGCACAGTTTTTATATTATTGTTAGAAAGGCAAACAAAACTCAATCCATCCAGCTTCTATAACTGTTTACCATTATGGGGTTTTGGTGAACCTGGAACTGAGCCTCGGAAGTACAGGGCACTGGGCAGGGGACACCCAGGAAGTACAGGGTACTGAGCAGGGGACGCCAAGGAAGTACAGGACACTGGGCAGGGACGCCCAGGAAGTACAGGACACCGGGCAGAGGACACCCAGGAAGTACAGGACACCGGGCAGGGGACACCCAGGAAGTACAGAACACCGGGCAGGGGACACCCAGGAAGTACAGGACACTGGGCAGGGGACACCCAGGAAGTACAGGACACCGGGCAGGGGACACCCAGGAAGTACAGGACACCAGGCAGGGGACACCCAGGAAGAATAGGGCACAGGGAAGGGGACATGCAGAAAGGGATGTCAGTCTATCACAAGGCACACGCAGTGGGTAACGTAGGTAGGTAGACATATTGATTTATATGCTGCATTTTTTAAGCTAGTCTAAAATGAATGCCAAAAGGAGGGGCTACAATTTCCTGATGCCTTGGATGACATTTTTCTGTAATGACAGACTGAGTTTTACTCAACACCTGCCAACAGAACAGATCTGGTAAGTATACCTGCTTACTTCCTGTTATTTTACTGGTCTTAAGTTATTTTACTGGTCTTGAACAGTACAGACAGCAGCTTTTTGACAAAAATTGACATACAATCAGCATCTACAGGTAGTACAGGCCGCTCGAGAGAGTAAGCAGGTACCTGCACACCCCCAGAGCCACCTGCGCCATGTAGCTGTCGGACTACTGGCCACACTGTCACACCCCCACGGCCGCCTGCACCATGTAGCTCTCGGACTACTGGCCAGACTGTACCACCCCTGCAGCCACCTGCACTGTGTAGCTCTCAGGCTACTGGCTGGGCCACCACCATGGTCGATCTTCCGCTAGACTTCCAACAACGTTGTAAATCAGTGACTCCATAATTAGGGGAGTGAAATCAAAGTAGAGAATAACTGTCTGTTTTCCCAGGGCCAAAGTAAATGATGCAATATCCGAATTCCCTGCCCTGTTACCTAAATATGCTTTTGACACGAAGGTTGTCATTCATGTAGGAACAAATGACACTTTACAGCAGCAGAGTTGTTGACTTTTTGAAAATGACTGACAAAAATGTTTTATTTCAGGTCCTATTCCCGCACTGCATCGTGGGTACTCTCATTTCAGTATGCTTCTTTTTGTTTGCATGAACGGCTACTGATGCAAAGCAAAGTGATTAATTAATTGATTAATTAGTAGAGTCGTCCCTCCCCGTTATAAACATGCAATCGTGTGTGCATTAAAGAATGCCAGCCTAGACCCCAAAGACCATAAAGACTACAGGCCCATTGCCATGGTAACATTTATCTCCAAGATATTATAAACAGGCATGGGTGTAAATTATGGGGGTGGGGGGGGTTAACCCCCTCAGTAATCAAAACCAGCCAATACAACCCCCTGGACCCTCATAAATGGGTGGAGCCCCCCCCCTTTCCCCCCAAGTTTCCTCCTACTTGAACAGGTTTGACATCTTTGCTGAGTTCCAGTCTGGCTTCAGAGCTCTGCATAGCACAGAATCTGCCCTGTGAAGGTACTGAATGACATTCCTCTCACTATCGATTCTGGTTCTTCTGCAGTCTTAGTCCTGCTTGATCTCAGTGTGGTTTTTTTGACACAATCGACCATGACATTCTTTTAAAGAGGCGGAAGTTGGTTTGCAGGGCCCAGTGTTAAAACATTTTACCTCCTACCTGAGAGGAAGTAGCTCCTCAGTCAGAATAGGTAACTGCTGCTCCTCCTCCCCCCATTAAATGTGACGTTCCCCAAGGTTCAGTCTTAGGGCCTCTTTTTGCTCTCTATAATGCTCCCCCTTGGCTCTGTCTTAGAAAAATACAATCTTGTGCATCATTGTCATACAGACAACATGCAGTTTTACCTGCCAGTTACAGCTGATGGCCCCTGTTCTCTGAAGAACCTGTTCAATTGTTAGATGATATTAAATGTTGGATGGCGAGGAACTTCCTGTTGCAAACAAAACTGAACTAATTACACTTGGCCCCCAAACTCTCTCACTAGCCTTAGCAGTGTGCTTGGTCCCCTGTCCGGAAATTTGCATAATAAACCTAAAAACCCTGGTGTGTTTTTGGATGTGTCAAGGAATAGCTCCGAAATACATTTCAGATCTGCTGTTTCTCCCCAGTCTCTTAGCTCATCTTCACCAGAGCTCCTCTCAGTCCCTCACTGATGCCTCCAAACCAAAGCTGACCAGGCTTTCTCTGTAGCTGCCCCCAGGCTTTGGAATAGTCTCCTGTCCTACATAAAGTCCTGTTCTTCTATTGATGATTTTAAATCTAAATTAAAGATCCACTTTTTCTGTCTTGCTTTCAATTCAGTTTCAGGTTCTCCCAGTGTTTTTTCAAGTCCACCATTAAGTAAATTTTAATTTCATTTTAATAACTCTTTTAATTTATTTTAAATACCCTCTCCCTTCTTATTTCCTGTTGCTTATTATTTTACATTTCCGTAATTTTTTTTATTAAATTTATGTTCTTACTTCTTGTGTGAAGGTTTTTGTGTTATTTTGTTTCTTTTTATTTAATATGTATGTAAATGTGTTAATTAATTATAGATTAGAGATTGTTTAAAGATCTACCAAAGATCTATTAAGACACAATAAGACACAATCTATTAAGGCACAATATCAGGCAGACCTAATCAATAAAAATGCCCACAAACCCAAAATACTATTCAGCACAATTAATTCCATCTTAAATCCTCCTGCTGCTCTAACATACTCTAGAAAAGCTGAATAATACAGAAGAGAATACCTTCTTATCTAGTACAGCTTCTTCCAGTGGACAGAGCTGGTGGTTTCTGTGTTTCCTTGCAGTCTGACAGACCAGACAGATGGGCTCCAGATCGTTCTTACAGAAGAAGAGAAGCTTCTCTCCATGGAGACTGCAGCGAGATTCACTCTTCTCTGGAACCTCATTCTTCTTTGGAGCTTCACTCTTCTCTGCCACATTTCTAGCCCTCCTTTGCTGTAAATACGTATCCACAATGTTTCTTAAAACAATGTTGACAGGAGGATCTGTCACGGAGGACTTCCTCCTGCATAATGGACACTCCCGAGAGATCTTCCCTTCCCAGAACTTCTGCAGACAGACTCTACAGAAGCTGTGGCTGCACTTCAGGACGACAGGATCCTTGAAGAAGTCAGAGCAAACAGCACAGCAGAGCTCCTCGTCCAGAGATGAAGCTGCAGCAGCCATGTTACAGAGTCTGTTACGGCGCGTCTAAAGGCAGACAGTCTGGGGAGGGGAGTGTTTTTTCTTAGTTTCACATTAACTTTGCACTTAAGACACACCTTCGTGATTATTAAACTGAAGGATATGAGTGAAATATCAGTATGTTCAGAAAAACAACTAGTTTGACAGGTAAGTCAAAGACACTAAAACTGGTCACTTTTTAGTTTAACATTAGCAAAAAGGAATTGACTCATGTTGGTGATAATTCTGCAAATGTGTCCCTTACACCAATAACCCAAAGTGTAAACAAGTGCTGAATTATTTATATAACTGCGTCAGGAGAAAACCTCTAGCGGCAGGTATGAAGCTGTTATTGTAGGTTTACATTCCAGAGAAACCTAACCATCTTGTTGTCCAGCATGTCTGGATGGTAATAGAGCTGTTTGCCCTCCTGGCTGAGGGATGCTTGTCAATCCAAGTTCTCTGCCTGCCTCTCTGCCCGCCGCAGACACCCTCAGCCCACACAGCACAGGACTGTGGGAGGAGACACGAGAGGAGACTATGGCAGCACAGCTCAGGACCGTCTGATCATGGCTCAGGTTCATAAGGAAGACAGACTGACAAAGCAGAGAGAGGAGTTAGCAGTGAGCAGACTAGATATGCCCAGGTCCTGATCTGCCTGACACCATGGCTGAGTCACATGGCAGATCGGCTGCAGGCCTCACAGCCGACGTGCAGCAGGCCTCACAGCCGGCGTGCAGCAGGCCTCACAGCCGACGTGCAGCAGGCCTCACAGCCGACGTGCAGCAGTTTCCGTGTGGATCGGCCCTCGCGCTCAATGCCGGCACGTCTCTCCTGATCTTCAGTCTTTCTTTGTCTTTGGGTATGGATGTTATTAAACACCCAGTGGGCCAGGGGTTCGAATCTCCCCTCTGCTCTATGTGTGGAGTCTGCATGTTCTCCCTGTGTCAGCTGGGTCTCCTCTGGGTGTCCTACCTGACGAAATCATACACTGGACAAATATTACAGCAATAGCAAAAAGGCGTACACCACAAGCATGAGGCCTAACTTTGGGAAATCTGACCTCACTGCCATCTTGCTGCTGCCCTCACACACCAGGAAACTAAAAGCTACAGTGAGGACTGTGCCAAAGCAGTCAGATATGACACTGGCTGAACTGTAGCGCTGCTTTGAGGTAACTGATACGGAGGCGTTTAGGGAGGCTACAGACAGCATCCATGAATATACAGAGACTGTTAGCTGGTACATTAGCTGCTGTACGTCCATGTGTTTGCCTCTCCAGACTATCCAGGCTTTTCCTAATCAGATTCTTGATTTAACCAAGATGTCCAAGCTGAGATAAGAGAACGTGACACAGCCTTCAGATCAGGCAATAACCAGCAGTATAGGCTGGCCTGTTATGCTCTGCTGAAATCGATTGAATTCATGCACAAAGACTGGGTGCAACTATGCTGGAGATTACACCTGCAGCATGTGGCAGGGCATTCAGACTGTCACTAACTGTAAGGGTCACAAGTACAGTGTCACCACTGCAGACACCAGCCCCCCAGAGAGGCTGTTTATGCTCACGCTAATAATCACCAGCAGGACATCCCGTCTGCTCTATCAGTACCAGCATGTGGCAAGGTGAAGAATGTTCTGCAGCAGGTTAACCCCCCTCAAGGCAGCAGGAAATGTCACCTTGAGCTCTGAAAGCCAGTGTTGCTGCGCTGGCAGACATGCACACAGACATCTTTAACATATCGCTGGCCCAGGCTGTCATCTCACACCATGTTAAGCACTCAGTCACTGTTCCAGTACCACTGTACGCAAAAAGCCACATGCAGCCTGTATAAATGACTTCCATCCAATGGGGCTCACCTCACTGGCCACAAAGTGCCTTGAGAAACTGGAGCTGAGAATCATAGTCTCTGTTATACCTCGGCAGCCGATTCCCTTCATCTGACCTGTCGGGCAAACAGATCGGTGGGTGATGTTGCAGCTCTTTCTCTTCACTTAGCCCACTTAACACCTGGACAGCCTTAACACCTACATCCACGTGCTCTTTTTGGGCTGTAGTGCTGTTTTTAATACTGTAAATTTGCAGCAAATCTGGTCGATCTAAGGCTACCTGCTCCCATAGATCTGTGCTTACGCAGTTTTATGCATCTGGATTTTTTCTTGCTTACGCACATTCCTAGTTTTATCCGTACGCCATGTTTTAGTGTGAATTCTACACACGTAGTTATACATGAGGCCCCTGGGGAGCTTCACAGAGAGAACATGATGAGAGATTACGGAGGGTGCTGTCACGACTGCAGGAGGTGGGAGTTACGCTCAATGATAAATGTGAGTTTTCCAAGAACAGGATAAAGTTCCTGGGGCAGATTCTTGAGGCATCAGGGGTCCGTGCAGACCCTGACAAAGTAAGGGCTGTGAGAGCCATGGAGGAGCCCAAAAATGTCAGCGAGGTAAGACGATTCTTAGGGATGGCAAACCATATAGGGAAGTTCCTGCCTCATTTAGCCGACAAAACCCATCCATCCAACATGGGCCTGTGAGAGGTTTGCAGAGTTTCTCATTGGAAAAAGCTTCCACATCGAGACTGACCACAAGCCTCTGGTCCCACTGCTGGGCTCAAAAAGCCTGGACGAACTTCCACCACGCATACAACGTCTGCGCATGCGACTAATGAGGTTTTCCTACACCATATCACATGTCCCTGGCAAAGCCATCGCAACTGCAGATGTGCTCTCCAGAGCTCCTACCAGCGACACAGCAGAAGGGCAGCTGGAAGAGGAAATCAACCTGTATGTGGATTCAGTCATCACAAGCCTGCCAGCCACAGAAAAAAGGCTTGGGGAACTGCAGACACACCAAGACAATGACCCCGTACTGCAGCAGATGAAGAAGTTCTGTGTGGACGGATGGCACAGACCTGTTTCAGATAGGCACCAGATTATCAGTTACCTGATAATCGTTGACTATTTTTCAAGATAAGTTGAAGTGGCCAAACTGACCTCCACGACATCAGACGCCGTAATTGAACATTTCAGGTCTATCCTTGCACGTCACGGCAATGGGCCACAGTTCGCATCTGTGCCCTTCAAGAAGTTTGCACGGGATTGGTGTTTCAGTCATGTGGCAATGGGGAGGCCAAACGTGCGGTTAGGACAGTCAAAGCTCTTCTAAAAAAATCCAGTGACCCCTACCTCGCTCTTATGACCTACTGTGCTGCTCTTCTGGCGAATGGCCACAGTCCCTCAGAGCTACTTATGGGGAGAAGGATCAGAACAACTATTCCTATCATTCCTTCCCAGCTCATCCCCAGATTTATGGACATGGAGAGCCTGAGAAAAACCGAACAAAAGTATAGATTGCAACAACAACAAAACTATGATCGCAGGCACACCTTCACCCTGGAGATCGGGTATGGATCAGGGATGCAAATGAAAGATGCACAGTCGTGTCTGCAGCCTAGGTCCTACATCATCAAAACAACTGGGGGCACCCAGCGAAAAAACCGGTACCATCTCTCACAGTCCCCTGGGTCATCCGAGATGTCTGCTGACGGGCTTGACAGCACCAGAAAGTACTATTCCCAATGTAGTGAGTCCACCGGTTACACTTGAGGTTCAGCAGGACTCCAGTCAACAGACTCTGGTTCGTGAGAGACGTTGTCCTGCCAGAATCAGTAAACCACCAGCGTACCTGAAGGACTACATTTGTTCGTAGACTTTGGAACCGAGTGAACAATGGGGCAGAATAATCCCCGCACTCAGGTAAAGGGCTTGGGTAGTCCACCCCATCCCCTAGAGACAGGGCACAGTGATTGAGATAATTAATTGTTAGATAAATGTTTGGTGTTCCAAACTTGTCTCATTAATATCTGTTTCAGCAGACTTTCTAAAGGTATTTGTTTACATACACACTTGCTGAATGGTGTTATATTATTCGCACTGTGTATATGCCTCACAATTAAGTATTACAGCAATAGGTAGGTTAAACATAAGTATTCTTATGACTGTGATTTCTGAGAATGTTTAATTTAGAACACAGATGTGCCAGTATGCATTCCTAAGACAGGCACTGAGGTTTACAGTTTTATTGTTTATAAAATGCCAGGATTCCAGTTGGGATCCAGTAATGGTTCTGATATCTACCTGCGGTAGATCCTTGTTCAGAAAGGGGGATGTAGTATCAGGAGATGTATGCAGGTAGGAACCTTTGTGAAGGGACTGTGCAGGAAGGGGGACGACAAAAATACAGGTACCAGATGTTAACTGGCATGCACGTGTGCGGTGGGTCTTTGCTTTAGGCTCCGAACAAAGACATATAAAGCAATAAATACATAGATACGAGTTACAAATCATGACTAAATAAACAAACATACCTCGCTGCGCTCACCAAGGAATGCAAAATGTACGATACGATAATCCTTTCTTCTGTCATTAAAACAGACTTCAAAGTTTACTTTATTTATGTAAATGAGGTACAAAACTTGGAGATAAAACTCATGCGGCTTAGGCCCAAATAAAGCAGCTTCCCATCATTTACACCTGCAGGCTACCTTTAGAAAGATCTCCCCCTTGTGCAAACTATGGTGCCACCCACAGGACAAAATTCAATACCACAGGTACACACAATATTCATTCACAAATTTACACACAAACCACATTAAAGCACATACAAAATAAAAAATATTTGGGAATAAGTTAGAGAATAAATTAGATATGTTTTTATGTTGTTTTACCAAAACAAAATGACAAAAACATACAAGGACAATTGTGGTCCTTTACAGAGTTAACATTTGCAGTGTTGGCCTGCCTTTTTCAAGACCTCTGCAATTCTCCCTAGCATGCTGTCAATCAACTTCCGGGCCAAATCCTGACTGATGGCAGCACATTCTTGCATAATCCGTGCTTGGAGTTTGTCAGAATTTGTGGGGTTATGTTTGACCACCCGCCTGACCACTTAGTTATCACTTCTGCCTTGTGGCACGGGGCTCCATCATGCTGGAAAAGGCATCGTTCATCACCAAACTGTTCTTGGATGGTTGGAAGAAGTTGCTCTCGGAGGATGTCTTGGTACCATTCTTTATTCATGGCTGTGTTCTTATGCAAAATTGTGAGTGAGCCCACTCCTTCAGCTGAGAAGCAACCCCACACATGAATGGTCTCAGGATGCTTTACTGTTGGCATGACACAGGACTGATGGTAGCGCTCACCTTTTCTTCTCCAGACAGACAATCTTTTTTCCAGATGCCCCAAACAATCGGAAAGGGGATTCATCAGAGAAAATGACTTTACCCCAGCCCTCAGCTGTCCAATCCCTGTACCTTTTGCAGAATATCAGTCTGTCCTTGATGTTTTTCTTGGAGAGAAGTGGCTTCTTTGCTGCCCTTCTTGACACCAGGCCATCCTCCAAAAACCTTCACCTCACTGTGCATGCAGATGCACTCACACTTGCCTGCTGCCATTCATGAGCAAGCTCTGCACTGGTGGTGCCCCATCCCACAGCTGAATCAAATCTAGGAGATGGTCCTGGTGTCTTGCTGGACTTTCTTTGGGTGCCCTGAAGCCTTCTTCGCATCAGTTGAACCTCTCTCCTTGAAGTTCATGATGATCTGATAAATGGTTGATTTAGGTGCAATCTTACTAGCAGCAATATCCTTTCCTGTGAAGCCCTTTTTGTGCAAAGCAATGATGACTGCACATGTTTCCTTGCAGGTAACCATGGTTAACAGAGGAAG
>JAODJU010000041.1:1729969-1746622 GCA_026776725.1 Gnathonemus echidnorhynchus
ATGCTGATAGGCTGGTCAGTGAGGGTGAGGGACTGGGTGGAGCTCATGCTGATAGGCTGGTCAGTGAGGGTGAGGGATTGGGTGGAGCTCATGCTGATAGGCTGGTCAGTGAGGGTGAGGGACTGGGCGGAGCTCATGCTGATAGGCGGGTCAGTGAGGGTGAGGGACTGGGCGGAGCCTACCCTTGCCAGGGGGTCTCCTGGAGGGGACCGGCTCCTCGGGGAGGGGTAGGCGCCGGAGCACGTCAGCCAGTGCCGCCTTCACCACCATCAGCTCGTCCTCCTGCTGCTGGAGCCGCAACTCCAGCGCAGACAGGCGGTCGTGCACATCCGACATGCTGGCTGCTGAGATGCTGTCATCTGAGGAGAGACACGCCGCTCACGACCAGTATCACCACTAATATTATTACTGTTCCGGCACAGAGGCTCAGCGCGTGGTTGGCATCCCACCTCGGCTCTGCGTGTGCAGTCTGTATGTTCTCCCTGTGTTGTGTGGGCTTCCTCCCACAGTCCAAAGACATGCAGTTAGGCTAATTATTATATAGATAAAGCCCCACCTTCACTCTGAAGACAAACCCCAAGGTACATTTACGCTACACAGTGCTGTACACACTGTCCCATCCCCATCACCTTGTAACACCTGTGCTCAGAGAAGCACAAACACTGCCAATGGGCTCAAAGTGTAACAGCCAGCTACTCTATTTAGGACAGAGAGGAGAGGGAGAGAGATTAGACAGAGCAAAAGAGTGACAGAGGGGAAAGCAGAGGACAATAAGAAACTACAGGGCTATTACTACAGGACTGTTAAGTAACACTGCATTGTTAGGTAATATATATAATGTAACACTAATATATATAATGTAACACTGCACGATTATATAATGTTTCATAATGTAACACTGCACCATTAGATAAGGCTACATGATGTAACACTGCATTGTTAGATTATGTTACAGCACATAACACTGCACCATTAGATCATGTTACACAAGGGTATATGTTGAGTTTCAACACTGTCAGCAACCAAATCAGCCCCAAAGCCCCCACTTCCCTAAACAAGGTACCCCAACATTATTGATTGCGGCACGACCCAACTGTCCATACCCAGCCTTTTATGTTGCATAATGTAACACACTGCACCATTACATGTTACATAATGTTACACTGCACTGTTACATAATGCTACATAATGTAACACTACATCATTAGATAATGTTACATAATGTAGCACTGCACCGTTATTTAATGTAACACTGCATTGTTAGATAATGTTACATGCTGTAACACTGAATCGTTACATAATGTTAAGTAATGAATCACTGCAGTGACACACTGCTGAGCAATGCAAGGTAATTTTAGTTCCATTTTTTTAAAATCAGTCTATATTTTAATACATTTTTTCTGTTTTCTTTCCTTTTAATTTTGTTTCAATTTAATTTTATTTTTTGATCATTTTCATTCCAGTGTGTATTTTTACTGAGCTTCATAATTTGGCTGGCAGAATAAAGGGCAGCCATTTACACAACCCACTTGTCATCCCCAGTGGTCGAGTTAAAAAATATTTCAAGGGGGATGGGGGGTCAAATGTTTGTGATGTATGTTTTATCTCAAGCAGTTTCTATATTTGGTACTATATCTGTTAATTTTGTAAACCTTTGTGAACTACTGAGGGAACAAGTCATGAATAACACATGTGAAATACTGATCTCATGTTCGTTCATCATTGATGAATCGTGGTGCATCTTTTTTCTCAAGTAGCGACTATATTTGTTCATGATTTATACTCAGTCACTTCTTAGTATCTGTGCTCTCTCAAGTGAAGTGCTACCATTATCTTTTATTTTTGTTTCAGTATTCATTAACAATAATATCCTTGCTATAATGTAACACCGCACTTAAACACTTACAGTAATCGTCCAAAAAAAGTTAAAGTGATACAGTAAGTTTGAAAAAGTTTATTTGCACCAGGATTCCAGAAATACCAGCTCACACCTTCTCTGCCATGGACTTCTGATTAAAAATACTGCTAGATCTGTATGTGGCAGCATGAGGTACAGGGGGCTTGTGAAACGAGCTTGAGGTTGTTCTCATATCAGGCCCACAGAGGAACCAGCCAGAAGTCACTCCATTGAAACTCCCAAGAAGAAAACGTCCCCAACAGTCAGGGGAATGCTGGGAAATGAGCCAAAGAGTCGGAAGAGCAACTCAAGCCATCCGTGCTGGAAAATGTATAACAAGCACAGACAAAAACAAACACCCTGTCTCTCTCACTCACACTCAGACACACAAATACTGGATTTCATCTCTGTGAAAATTGGATGTGAGCACCTTTCTAACTGCGGAGTTACATTGGAGCTGTATCTTTCATAAGACATCAATTTACAGTGCACCTCTGTAACACCCCGTCTGCAGAACCCCTCTGTAACACGCCCTTTCAGCACCCCTCTGTAACACCCCCCTGTAGCGCCATGCCGATAGCATGTCCCTGCTGTCTCATCTTCCTCAGAAGCTGTAGTTGATGCTCCCCACCCTCCATCCTCATTTTCAGCTCACACTAAGGCCAGGGATCTCACATCATAATCCCCATCTACAGGCAAGAAAAAACTTGTAGCTCATTACCAGCTGAGCCCTTAAATCCTCGAATAACACACACAAATCTGTGTGTGCGTGTGTGCGTGTGCATACTGGTGCGCATGCATCTCCTGGGATACTTTATGTAACTACACCAAACCCCATCACAGGACCATCGACCGGAGGCACGTCCCATCTGAAGAGCTTGTAGCGCCAGCATGGAGGCCATGGTACCATCTGCTCTGGAAGCAGAGGAGCTCAACAGAAAGCAGGCGGACTGCAGGGCCATGGTCAGTCTGCCTCTAGGCTCAGAGTCCGTACAGAGTCAGGGGTCTACACTGTCAGAATAGTCTCTAGGCTTAGAGTCCGTACAGAGTCAGGGGTCTACACGGTCAGAATAGTCTCTAGGCTCAGAGTCCATACAGAGTCAGGGGTCTACACTGTCAGAACAGTCTCTAGGCTCAGAGTCCGTACAGAGTCAGGGGTCTACATGGTCAGAACAGTCTCTAAGTTCGGAATCCGTACAGAGTCAGGGGTCTACACTGTCAGAACAGTTTCTAGGCTCAGAGTCCATACAGTGTCAGGGGTCTACACTGTCAGAACAGTCTCTAGGCTCAGAGTCCGTACAGAATCAGGGGTCTACACGGTCAGAAGAGTCTCTAGATTCAGAGTTCATTAAGAGTGACAGATTCAAATTTCACTGCCTAAATTTTAAAAAGAGAAGGTATTTTGAGGGAGGTGTCTGCAGTGTTAAGGGTAGAGTTAAGGAACCATTGCAATAAGGAAAGAGGAAGTCCTCATGGTGTGGAAATCCTCCACAGGCAAAACAATAAGAGATGGGCCGGGACCCCAAGGGAGGGCTGGGAAAGCTGCCGGTGGGTCTCAGGGAGGCATTTACACCAGAATGTGGGGCATCAGTGTGCTGAATTCAGCACAAACTCACACAGCGCTGACAACTGGAGATCCTAACTGCACGACCTGCCGAGAGGCCGTGTGCACACCACAGATGGCAGGAGGAATGGCCCAGCGCCACAGGAACTGGAGGGAATGTGGCTGTATCCTAGATACCATGATGGCTGACCTAGGTAGCATAGATTTATGCTATACATATATATACAGTGACCACTTAAGGACCTCTATTGTCTAACCGCACCACAACTTTTAACTGCTTTGAGTAATTATTTGGATCGAAGCAAGTATTGAAAATGGATGGATGGATGGGTGGACAATTCAAATCACTGTGCACTTCAGACAAGCCTATCTAACCAGTTCCTGCAGCTGATGAGCCGACAGTGTCCGGAAGCTCCCTATATAGGACCCTTCTGATCTACAAGAGGAAACACATACACAAGCCCTACATGCTGATACAGAGTCCACACACACAGGTCTGAGGTGGAACTTGAATGCACACAGTCATGGGTGAAGGAACTGCACTGGCCACTGAGCCTGAAGGACTTAGTACCCAGTGCTGTAGGATACCCTCCCACTGTGTGCAGGGGGGGCATCTGTACAGCATGAAAAGCCCACAACGAAAGCTGCTGTGATGCCCAGACACACAATTGCCCCTGCCTCCCAAACACCGGGACACAGTGATAGGCTCCCCCCCCCCCCCCCCCCCCCCCCCCCCCCCCCCCTCAGCCCCCACTATGATCGGGCCGTTCTCCTGATCAGTTCCAAGGCCTGAACTGGCTGGTGAGAGTTTCAATGCTGTCACCTGCTTGGATCTGACATAACAGAGAGCTTGTTTTAACTTCTTTTTCTTTAATTAAATAGATGTGCGCAAAAACTCGGATCGCATGCCAGCAAACAGATCCATGGAACATGGAACAAATGGGGCGAAATGGGCAGGCGAACCTAGTAACAAACAAAACAAACATAACGTCACGGGAGCCAGATCAATTCTTCCAGATGCTTTCACTCCCCATCACACTCAGGTGGAGCGCCAGTTTACCCGCAGGGGGAGTAACAGCTGTTTATTCAGAGGCAGAAAACAAGGCAGGCCAGCGGGATCACCTGAAGTTCACAGAAAGGCAGCTCGAACACTTACACCTACATCTATTCACCGGGAAACACATTTTTCTCCCTGTCCATCCAATCGCCATGGCAACAGCCCTACTCTGTACTGTATGGCTGATTTGTCACCATGGAAACGTTTCTCTATTTCTAGATCCATGTGGTCACCAAGAAAGAAAAATCTATCCATCAGACTGCATGTTTAGCAGAGGAACCTCCACAAAAATCTCAAGGCCGTCATTCCCAATCCCTCTGTCTTCCCAGCAAGACAAAGTCAGTCTTCTGGCCTTAGAGCACTGGAAAAACACACAACCCTTTTGTTTTTAATGGCTGCTGCAGCAGGACACCAGGTAGCCTGACATTTCCCAGAAAACTGACGTCCTAAACCACGAATCTTAATCCTGCCCCTGCACTGCAGAATTATGGAATGAGGTCATCACAGAGCGCAGATGGTCTCTAACTCGGGACGAGGTCATCATTGTGCACCCCTGCATTCTGACACATTGCAGAGGCAGATCCTCAAACAGCACAATGCTGTTTTTAGGCGTCCACGAAATGATAAATTGTGACTCAGGGCTGACTAAAGTAACCCAAATGTACCATTTACAATCTGCACAGGGAATCCCTGACATTTCACTTTTCTTAAGCACCACGGTGATAGATTTTGGGAATGCAAACGCCATCTCTGTTCCTGTATTTTCACAGCGACAGAAAGGTTGATGACATCGGGAGATAACAACCACAGAGAATGACAGGCAGGTGTGCACAGGAGGAAATCTCATTATCCCCCTTAAATTAGTGTAACAAGAGCTCATCGCAGCTCCAGGCAACATGACTGAGTAGAGAGGCATACTGGCTAAAACTCAATTACACCATCTTTCGGGCAATTTCACAGAGGGGCCAGATACCCACCAACTGTAGCCTACGAAAGCGATGGCGTGTCGGAGGAGGATGCACGGGTCTTAATTATGCCCTGTCCAAACAGTGTCAAGAAGACGTTATGAAATAATAATAAAGAAAAACAGGTGGGTTAGTGTGCATGTACCAGGACCCTGACGGGGTCGGAGCGTCCCAGGACCTCCGCGTCACCGGCTCTGACCGCAGGAGACCAGCACGCTTACACACATTACCTCCCGAAAAACACACTGCAGCTTTAAACTGTGTCATGTCTGTCAAACATGGGGGCAGAATTACCAAAAAACCTTACGCTCGCTGACGATCAACACAGGCCACATCTTTGCAAATGTCTGTTATTCGGTACCATGAGCACACTCGCTATCCTACGGTCCAAATCCCCCTGCGTGCACGCTGTAGATCCTCCTCATCGTAAAACCGTGAAGACAATGGACCCCAAACGTTTGCACTTATAATACACCGTTTTAATAAGGAAACTGCAGCAGTCGGTCGCACAGGGTGCCGAGCGGCTCTCACCCAAGCTGCCCTCCATCCCGTACGGGTTTTGTTCTCTTTGCTCCTCGCTCGTCTCCTTCCTGCGCTCGGGAAGATGCGACGATGCGATGCTGCATCCAGGCGACACTTTCAGCCTGACAGCCAGCACCTCATTAAAAAAGCGGCAGGTCTGCCTCCTTCCGGCCCCCGCTACGACGCTCCGGCGCTGTCAGCGGCACCCTCCGCTCCTCCGCCCGCTCCGGGATAGTGCTGGCCGAGAAACAACGAGCGCGTCTGCGGCCCCGCCTGCTCCGGCAGTGGGAGCACCTCGCCCCCGCCCTCGCTGCTGACCTCCTGTAAACGCTTGTATTTCTCCCAGGGGGGCGACTTTTGCTGTGGTGCCAGTGTCACATAGCGACCAGCAGCTGAAACATCCACAGCCTTCCTGCCGATGTCTGTGACGATGATGATGATGATGATGATGAGCCCGAGTTTTCGGTCGCTGATGGGAGAAAAAGAGAGAGCAGGCGCAACGAGGCACGATACCAACAAGCAGAAAATTAGAATCAAATATCATATCCCAATTTAGCTGGTATAATTAGGCAGAGACGTTAACGTGCGGTATAAGAACAGCGTCTAAAACCATAAAAACATAACGAATGAGTTACGAATGATCGGTGTGATGTGAATTTTACTGAAAAAAATTTTCTTACATGTGATCTGTGTCGGTAATATATGGGCCTTCTTCATAACTTATTGTATTTTAAATATTTACAGTTACAGTTTTACATGAAATAAGACAAATTTACTGTAGGTACCGCAGACTTTCCGTCAAGCTGCGCTGGGTGGCGCTGTTGTGACACCTGTCACGTGCGCCACAGTGGCCGCAGAAGAACGTAGGAACACCCAAGCAAATGCACAGCGTTTTCATTCTGATTATTTGGGTATAACTGTTGTTGTGTGCTCAGCTGAATACTATTAACATTTTACAAAAAAAAAAAATTATTATTTTTAACGATTAGTGTTTTCTCATACCTGATCATCAAGAGCTCATAGACGCATTTGTTCGATAAACTCAATTTTTATTTATTATGAGTTAATATTTGTCATATATATTATTAAGCTTTATGCCTCTATCAGTGTGCTGAATTGTTCACAGACAGCTGAAAAACCCACAAACACAAACATTACAGATAAAAGTTAACATGTTTAGAGATCACATTTCCTAGATAACTATTGCATGATATTTTACTGCAGTAACTGAGGGTAACGACCATGCTTGGTTAAGGTTAAGTACCTTGCTATGGAAGGGCCTTTGAAAGGCGATTCAGAAAACACACTCAGAGACTTTCTGGGATAAATGCGGTTATACACACATCTGCGTCATTGTCCCATTGGGAGGCAATTTCTTTGGTCTAGCATATCAGGTAAAAAAAAAAACACTTTAAAACATCAGTAGATGGCCTGGTACATGGGGGAAACACCTGATCTATCTGTTTAAGAGCCTGACTCACAGGTCACTTCACTGGTTTCTTAAATAATGTTATTAATACTCCAGCGTGTTTCATCTGACCCAGAAACCGGCATTTCTGCCCACAGAATGTATTCCCTGTATCTGTCCACAAGACCCATGACCCTGACCATTCCTTCATTTGAGATATGAATTAGATATTTCTATCGGGTTCTGGAAACATTTTACAACTGGACTCTTATCAGAATCAGAATTCACTATGTTGCTCAGGTACACCTACATGTACTAGGAATTTGTCCTGGTAGTATTGGTGCATATATTCTGACAAAAAGAACAAATTAAAATAATAATAAAGCAGATTTTAAAACAAGCAATCGTTCAAATTGGAACAGATAGTGAGTAAATTGTTACTTACAAATTGTGCAATGCAAAATTAACACCTGCCTTGTGTGAGGATCGAACCCACGACCTTCAGGCGCTACCGGGCCAGCGTGTATTTATCACTAAGTGTCCCAGGGGAGGCAGTATTACATGCAGTATCATACAGTATTACGTCGACTCAGATGTTTTGCTTACTGATTCAATAAGACAGTCGGCTTCCCTCTTGTCTTGTTCTGCATATTTTCTCTCCCATTGTTTTCTCTCCCATTGTTTTCTCTATCACATTCTCAAAATGCACGGCCAGTTATAAACATTCACAAGTCTGGAATTACTTGAAAATTATTTTAATGCTGTTTTTTTCACATTTTCAGCTGTTGTACCGAATATCCGCACAAAACCACATAGAAACCAAGAATAAATGACAGTATCATAAGATTCTGATTTCTAAAGCACTTCCAACTTAATAATAAAAATAACTGCCTCGTCGCTTTACCATTGGTATTATTTTTACAAAAAATTACAAATATTTAATACTTTGTGATTCTCCAATATTTATACAAAAACTATACAAAATCAAGGTTCAGAGGTACTTAGTTTATACAAATGGTAGAAAAATCAAAAATAAAAAGTAACGTGATGATGATGGAAACAATTAACATTCTCACATCGGAAGCCAGTCTGAAGAACAACACAGAGAATACAGAAAAGCCACCACTTGGAACATCTGGAAGGTGACGTGACCTTTCAGATTTGGGTCCTGGTCTCTCCTCAGCCTTTCAGAATATCATTTATTTCACTGTGAGAGAGACTCACGAATAGTGTAAATCTTACAAATGGGCTACAGAGGCTTGGCCAGCAGCCCACATAAAGCAACACCACACACGTCTACAGAAACATCTCAACACACGCAGATGGGCAGCCGCCACTGGAGCTCTCCCTCATCATGGCGAGTCACATCTCTGTCCCAGTTTCACCGTTTCCTCCTTTCCAACATTTATTTACATTTCTCTTTCAATGAGTTAAAAAAAAAATTAAAAAGTGTTTTGGCAAGCTGTCCAAATAATCCACCAAAAGTCACTTCCCTTCCCAGCATACACTGCTTCAGAGCCCAGCTGCACAGTATTAAACATTATTGCAAAATAAAAGACCACGAACTTATCTTAAAAATGGTTTACTGCACGCCGTCTTATAAAAGGACACAGTTTTACAGGTAAGTAAAGAGCACAGTGCCCAGCATGAGCATCAGGAGAGGACAACATTGGTCATTCACTCAGTAACAGTAAGCCGAAAGACTATGCATCCTACTACTGCAGCTCAGGTCTGCCCTCCGCAGGAAACAACGGGAAGGAAGGAATACACTGGGGGAGCCTGCATTAAAAAGCCTGGAGAGTCAAAAGACATTTGAAGGCCATGTTTCACCAGGAATCACACTCTGAAGTGATCTGCCACAGCCCGTCTCAGCAGCTCAGCGAACACCCAGCCCTCTCTCTGTATCCACTGCAGTGTGAGAGGAGCAGAGCCACGCTGCAGCAGTCTGCAGGCTGGCAATCAGCTGGCGGCTTCACAAGCAACAACACACGTACGGGTAACTTTCCAGCAGCCTGTCAGCCCCAGTCTGAGGCATTGACTGTTCATTTAAAAAAAAAAAAAAAAACACTTTAGTGACAACAGGGTCACGTGCCTGTAAGGTACAAAACAAAATCCTGGCAGAATAAAAGCATCATAAAGTACTGTATAATAAAATACAATAAAAGGAGGGTAGGAGATGCAGGCTCTCGCCGCAGTGTGGCAAAGACAGCAGTGAGCAGTGAAAGGCACAGAGGACGGTGAAATGATCTGAGTGTGGCTGAACACCGAGGACCCCCCCCAGCCAGGTCTGGAGCACCTGCCTGCCACCTGGTCACCGCTGTGCAGGACAGCTGAAACATGGAAGCGTTCTTTACAGAGGACGGGAAAATGGAGAACATCGCTTACACGAAGCAACGTGCCGGTGCAGACATCCTGCTCCTCCTGTGTCAAGGTTGTGGGGTGCCTCCTAGCATTCCAGTATGCTATTTACAGCTGCTTCCAGGACAGGGTCTGCATCAGCCAATGGCGACTGGCTTTGCTCGAAGGGGAGGGGCCTCTCCAAGCCCCGCCCCTGTAGAGGAGCACTGAATTCTGATTGATACTGTAGTGATGTCTGGAAACTGCTGTGCTCGCTGTCAGAGACACTGAAGGAGCTCCCTGGAGATGCGTTCATGTCCGGGCTGTTCCTAACCGCAGGGGAGACCTCTCCAGCAAGCTCTGCCTGGTGCAGGGGGCTGGGAAAGGCTGCTGGCTTTAGCACACAGCAGAAGTCCTCCAAGAAGCCCTCTGGAAAGGAAGGAGGTGGTGAGTATGATCACCAGATGAGGGCTGGAAAGGGCCTCGGAGCAGCCTCAACTCACCGGGGTCCACCAGAGCCAGCCGCTTGTCCTGTGTCAGATCCTGACGCTCCTCCTGGTTAAAAGTCCGACAGATCATCACAGTCTCTGACGAGGGACTGGTTCGCTGTGGGGGGGGGGGGGGGGGGGGGGGGTGCAGACCATTGTGTTTGTAAGTTCCTGTGTACAGTTCTTATTTAGTTAATGGACATTTTTACTGCAGTTTTAGCATCATCATGGGAGCTACCTCTGCCTCCACCAGCAGGAGGCGCCGGTACTTGCTCAGCATCTCTCGTGTTCTGTTCAGAACGCTACATGCTGCAGACTCAAACTCCATGTCCACTGCGAGAGAGAGGGAATGAAGCATGTACCGCATGTGGGATACCATTGACACATAAAACAACAGCTCACACAAGCACACACGGTCGTGCGAGGAAGGCACCTCTCAGGAAGTCGGCGTCACTCGGCAGCGCCCCCTGGAACACGTGATAAGGCAGGAGCCGGTGGACAGCATCCTCCGGGGAGGTGAAGGGGGACGTGTCTACGGACAAAACCCGGGCCTGGTCCAGCTGCAGCCTCTGAAGAACCCTGTGATGGTGGGGTTACGGTCAGACTCAGACTCACTGAGAAGAGACCTAGAACATTCAACAGACACTGAACATTCCGGAGCCATTGAGAGGAGATCTAAAATATTACTTAGCCAGTGAGAAGAGATCTAGAACATTCCTGAACCACTGAGAAGTTCACATCCACACAGTAAAGCATCATTTCAATCCACAAAGTTCTTCGAAGCTCTAGGTGATAAAGTGGGTGGAGCAGTGTTCAATGGCAAAGTTTTCTGGGGTTCCTGAGAAGGACTGACACTCACAGGTCTCCCTTAGTGAGCGGCTGTGGGACCGAAGTCTCCCGGAAAATGGGCTGCAGAGACAAGGCAAAGCGGTGTGTTACCAGCACAGATCCACACAGTCTGAGCTCACCGAGTTGAACCTTTATTCTCTGGCTGAATGGATCGTACCGACATCAGGGGAAAATCCAGAATCTCAAAGTCTAAAACGGTGCTTACATTGGCTAACGTCATGACAATTAACACAACAAAATTACAATGACCATTTCTGCAGATGGAATCATTTGTTTAATCACAAGTGCTTTAACAGTATTGCACGCATCCCTGCAGACGTATGCAGCACACTGTGTGTGGTGATGCTTACAATCATACCTGTGTGGTTTGCAGGTCGACTTGGCTGGTGGCATGTGAAGGTTTCCCAGCTGGAGAGACAAAAGGAGGAAGGGAGCCGGAGGATTGAGACAGAACTTTCATTTTCACAACACACACAGAACTAGACATGTACACACACACACACACACACACACACACACAGAAATGGTCCCTACCTTTGACTGCCTGCTGGAAGCCCTGTTCCACTGCTGATGAAGAGTCCTGTGATGAAGAGGAGACCACGATCATGGCCTGAACAGCTCCCCCAGGTTCAGAGGGAGGACGTCACCATCACTTAAAGCACTACCACTTAACTGTCATCGTGGTAGAACCTATTTATCTGGGCAACAAATTTTCAAGCTGCGCTATTACGCTATTGCTTGGCCTTAGCCTCAGGTAGACTTAGACTCAGACTGGACTTTACTGATCCCCTTGGGGGGAAATTCGCTTGGTCCAACAACAGGTAAACAGATATAAAGAGGATAAAAAGCAATTATGGTAAGGAAAGCGGTATGACAAATGTATGACATAAATATTAATAAAGAAAGTAATACTGACAGCTTAGAGCAGATATATACAATGACTCTCAGTACAGACCAATGTAATCTGTAGTGAAAAACAGAAAGGAATTACTACAGTGATGTCATATAGGTATGATGAAAGCATAAGTCAGAGAGACTTAAATATCAGCAGAAAGGTGAGGAGGTTAAGGTAGGAGAATGATAAGGTGGGAAAAGAGGTGGCGATGAACTGAAGGGAATGCTGATCAGAGGTTAGACTGACCTGGACCACAACGAAGGCCTGCATCTCAATCGACTGCTCTGGTGCCCCCATGTGTATGGAGGAGGTAGCGCCCTGTGTCAGGGGAACCAGAAAATGCTGTTCAAGGTTGACGGAGACCTGCTGCTGAGCCTGGAGCACTGGAGCCCCCCCTCCTGCCATCTGATTGGCATAGTCACAGGAAGCGGCCCCGGCCGAATTGACCAGGGTGCCCTGGGCAGGACCAGGGGTAGGGGTGAGGCTGGGGGCCCAGGTTTTGGAAGCGGCCCCCAGTGCCTGAGCTACCTGCACCACAGCCGGGGCGGCTTGAGGAACTTGGCCACCAATCAAGCCCTGGTTCACGATCAGCTGACCCCCACCTGAAAAGCCCTGCCCTGCCACCAGCTGCACGGCCGTCCCACTCTGATTGGTCAATATGGAGTAGGCGGGGCCCGCTCCAGCAAGATTGGCAGTTTGCAGCGCCGGACCATTTAGCACCGAGGGAGCTGAGGTGAGGGTGAGGATCTGCCCTGCTGGGAGGCCGGGCTGCTGCAGCTGTGGCTGCTGGATCACAATGCTGCCAGCATGGCCAACAACCTTGGCCTTGTGGTCAGGCTGAGGCGAGCAGGTGGGGCCAGGGAGCTGCACACCCAGGCTGTAGACAGTCTGGCCTCCAGCGGAAAGGGGCCTGGGCTGAATGGACCTGACCACGGCCTGAGCAGGGGGCCCCCTCTGGATGATTATGTTCTGAAGGGGAATGGATGTCCCCAGAGGGGTGGGGGTGAACACTGCGCCCTGCACACCGCCCCCTGGGGGCGTGGTCATTACTGAAGAGGTGCTATCGAAAGCCCCAAGAAGCTGAACTTGCCCAGGAAGAGAGCCATTGTGCAGAGGCTGCTGAAGGAAGGTCTGGGGCTGGGTGCCACCTGGGAAGGACAGCCCCGCCCCTGCCACGCCCTCGAACCCGCCCCCTGACGCTGACATCTGGGGGAAGGCCGTGGGACCAGCTGAGGACTCCAGCAGTGCCTCCTGGGCCAGCGTCTGTTCTGTGATGTCAGCCTCCAGCAAAGACTTCTGGAGGATGTCGAAGGGCTGTTCATCCCCAAGCTCCGCCCCCGATGGCGAGACCCCGCCCAGATCCTCAATGAACTGCAGGGTGCTGGAATCATGCAGCTCCGCCCCTTCAGCCAAGCCCAGGGGGCTCCCATCCTCCTTTATGTCCAGGTCACCCTGTGAGGTGTCAAAGGGAGATGTGGGCTCACTGAGGTTCTACACTTTCAAACTCATCTGTGTTTACTGACAAATAGCAACAAAAAATGATAACCAAGGATGCTTCTAGAAACACTGCTTATTACTGCATTATAAAGCAGCTCTGCATTTCATAACTGGTTAATGTTTTGATAATTACCATTTGAACCACATTTATTCTTATTCAAACAAATGAACATTGAGCTGTTTGCTATCACATTACTTTTGACATCATTTAACCATCAGTTTAATATAATCAAGAACTCAGCTGGAATATTATGCACAGGCCACATACCAAGATAACAGCACACAGTACGACAACCACCTATGCTGCACTATACCAGGGTCCTTGTCTGGGAACCTACCAACTTGCTGCTGGATCCATGGAGATAGCTGTCCAGGGCATGTGCATCTCTGGGTGGAAGAGAGCAGCAGACTGTCAGTGTGTGATCACCTGGAGCTCAATGGAATAGAGATCTGCAGGAAATTAGACACCTAGAGGTGTGGCGAGGCTGGGGGCGTGACTGGGGGCGTGGCTGCTTAAGGCAGCTATAAGCAGGCGGAACATTCCACTCACCCAATAATATCTAGCAGGTGATCATCTTCATCATCCATGACACCTGAGAAGTGGAGATGAAAGGTCCCCTGCATTAGACACTGCATAATTCTAGAGAGGACACATACACTGTAGCCTTTCCCACTACTGTAAGTCACTTTGGATAAATGCATCAGATAAATGTGAAAAATGTACAATGTAGATGTCATGACAGCTGAGTTGGCTTAAGTCATTTTCATTTAACTCACAGGAAGTTCATATCACTCAGCCTAGTCTGTGCTTCATGAATCTATATCATTGCCATCTCTAGACCACACGTGAATGAACACCAGTGTTATGGAGAAGATGCCAAACACAGATTGCCAGTAGTAGATTGTCTACAGTGCCACTGTAGACGGAAATACCTGCGCAAGAAGATAAATAAAAACAGTCTTTCTTCACTGGCCATCAGCTCATCTGGGGTCGACTTAAAATGGGTAGGGGGGGTTGTGGGGGTGGCCAGTGGCCACTCACTGGATTTCTAGGGTAAGCATGGTGTGAACCATACAGCAACCTTGAACTCCTGCCATGAAAGAGAAAGAAGGGCGGTATGAAGCCCAGATACAAGCAGGTGCCAGGCAGACCTCTCTGACCAAACGTGCACCATCCAGTGGCAACTGATGCACCAGGGAATGTTAGGCCAGTTGTGTGGATGCAGGCCTTCAAACTACGAAAGTGACAGACATATACGTAACAAGACTAGGCCTGCTTTAGTATTACTTTACGGCTAGCAACAATGCTAATTAATACTATGCTAAAATGCACAATTGCATAGTTCAATACATAAACAAAAGCTTTGTTATGTTTTCATAATTTTAAGTTAATAATTTGCCCCTTGTGTTATAGGAATATTAATTACATTCTATTTTATAGACATTTTTGTCCAAAACCAAGAGCCACACAGCACACCTAACAGATGTACCGTGAAAACAAGAGCGCGTTAGCAATTCGGGTCATGGGGATGGAGCCTCAGAACAGAAAACCGGGGGTGACAACGTGACAGGTGGGTTGTTTTCCTGTATGCAGCATTTAATAGGGACGCTGTTTAAAGGTCTGCCAAAAACCCAAGTGAGCCATGCGGGGACTTTTTTTTGGGGGGGGCAGCATGAGTACACTAGGAGTCCTAGTCCACTGGCATGTGCTGGTGGGGTAACTGCTTGCTGTGAAAGACCCACGTGTCACCGTAGGCTCACTCCAAAAACGTGTGGCGATGTTTCTGTATCAAATAATTTAATAACTCATTAATAACAGAAACTGGAAAATCTGGGACAAGGCAGGTAGATGCGTTAAAGGACCCACAGAATACAAAGGTGGGAAACATGATTACCTAAATGGGTCGACTCCTTTATTCAACATGACTCCAGGTATGTGGACAGTTTAGTCACCTTTCCGTCATGTGGGGGAAGAAAAGAAAACCTGACACCTTTATTATAAAAGCAAAAGGTGTACGGAATATGCACAGTACCGAAGAGCGAGCATGGAGTCCGTAACGGCGGATACCAGCTAGCTCGCTTCGGTCGGAACAAAAACATGTAAAATGAGAGGGGATTCGCACAGGATAACTTCAATGCGATATCTGATACATGACATAATATTTAAAGTGCCAACTGATCATTTCGTGGGACAGTGGCGGTAAAAGCCTGCAGCTAGCTGACTTAGCAGGTATGCTAACAGACTAAGGCGAAGCCTTATTCTTAGCCGCGTTATTCTTATCCGAAAGGGGATGAAATTGTAATTATTGAATTTTATCCCGTATGCGGTGACCCAGGCGAGCTGGGGGCAATAAAACGCCGAAACGCCTCTTTATGATTGGCGTGGGGCATCTTTCTTCTGGGCGACCTTCGCTACCCTCCTCGCCCGGACACCCACGTCCGCACCGGACCCGAGCAGATGGACAGCGCGGACAGAAGCGTCTCGTCCCCCGCCTCCGCCGTGCGGCGGCCGTGGGGGTCCTTTCTCCCCCTACCCCCTCCCAGCCCAAACCTAATCGTGGTGCTCTGCCAAGGGGACGGTACAGGCTCTCTTTCTCCCGTCCTGTTAAAGCGGGAGGGGGCTTTTCGGCGAAGGGATGCGGGCCCGTTACCGCCGCGGGCTCCGCTCCGATAGCGGCTTAGCTCGCCTCTCCTGCCCGCCCCGCTCCTCAGACAGCCGGCCGGCGCTCCTGCGCTCGATGCCTCGCTTTCCTTGCCGCCCCATCCGCGACTTTGTAAAAATGGAGCATAACATAATATTTATTTGGATTTGCGTGTCGCGAGGCGGCTGAAATCCCGAGGCGATCCCGGCTCCTCTGTCTCCCTTCTTGAAATCCAATATCTCCATTTGGCAACTTTTTTATGAGCCCCCCTCTTCCTCCTCCCTCTGCCTTTTCTCTTTATTGTCTCATTTTCTCCCCTCTCACTATCTTCCCTCCCCGTAGGAAGGGGACGGAATGAGGCTGTGTGGCTGCGTACCGTCTTTTCTGCCTTGAAAATTTTATCACGAAATTAGAATCGACTCGAAGGGGGAAACTCACCGTCATGAAAGAGCAGAGGCCGGCGGACGGGGTTTCCTCGCCATGGCGCCACGGGCCCGCGGGGGCAGCGCCGCTCGTGCAGACGGCGGCAGCT
>JAODJU010000041.1:1746722-1770102 GCA_026776725.1 Gnathonemus echidnorhynchus
CAGCTGCAGGCAGGCGGGCGCGCGGGCAGCCCGAGGAAGCCGCCGCCGCCGCAGTCGCGCTGCTTAGCGGCCTCATAGCGCGTGTGGCTGCACTGAAACCGGGGCAGCACGCGAAAATAACTGACAGACAGTGCTAAAAAAGGCGCAGATATGCTTGTTTCATTTTAGTGTCGTCAATAAAGGAGCAAAGGTTTTGTATATGCATTAAAGTTCTTCATATAAGTCCGGTCAGCAGGGGGTTAATGAGATCCACCATAAGGTTGCTATCAAGCCAGACAAAACACACACAAAAAAACAATAGTTCAGCAATAATACATTCGGTGCATTACTAGTAACGTGTGTGGAGATTAATTTGCCATTCAAAGGAAATGCAGATCTCATGATAAAGTATGAGACAAAAATCTAGTTACAGTGTGTTGTGATTTATGAGGTGTAATATATTGGCTAAGTATTGCACAAATGCGATATTAATGATAATTTCCACAGCAACATAAAAATAGAGAAGCACTTATCAGGATGATTATGCAAATATGCATATAATATCATGCTTACATGTCATGACTTTGTTGTCTTTAAAAACAATACATCAATAATGGATGTCATTTGCTGCCCCGGAGGACTATTTTTAATTCTATTTTGCGAGCTATTAGATTTTTCAATTGTGAAAATCATTTCTTTTCTCATTGTCATATTTATCCTGCCTCATACTAATGACTCCGTCCTTAATTTAGTCATGATGGTGCCCAGGGCTTTGAGTTTCTCTCACAATAATACCAGAAACCCAGAGCACTTCAGCGAATGGGAAACTGCGTAAAAAATATTAAACCCTGATATCTGCAATAGGCTCCAGTACATCGATACTAAAGAAGGCACATAGTTTCATCCACCCACATACATAGTTCTCTTCAGTTATTTTTGTTTTTCTTCACTTATTTTTCCAGCAGGTTGAAATATTTACCTGATCACACACCAGATAATTTCCTTTTTTTCTCTTTTAATTTATACCGACCATTAGCTGCCTTTGCTGAATAATCATACTTTGTTTAAAATGGTTGGCATCTATCCGACTCTTGTAAAACTATCGCTGTTTCATATGTTATGGACAGTAGCATATAGAAATAGTTTGCTATGGTAAACCTGTAAACATCCAAAATAATGAACAATGATTAGTCTAAGTGGCTATGTGGGGTAGTGTGTAGCTCAGTGGTCTGTGTGCAGATGATTGTGGGTTCGAATCCAGTAGTCAGATGAGCAATAATATCACCACTGGGACTTAGAGCAGGCCCATCCATCCACCCCTCATCCATCTTCTGTATCCGCTTGTCCTGTGCAGGGTTGTGGGGGTCTGTAGCCTATCCCAGAAGTTACAGGTGAACGGCTGGGGAATATCTAGGACAAGGCACCAACCCATCACAGAACACACACACACACACACCATTCAGCAGGATGGGCAATTTGGCAACTCCAATTCACCTTCACTTCACCCTGAACAGGGCCATTAATCCTAATTGCTGCTGGATGCTGGCTGACCCTGCTCTCTGACTCCAAGCTTTATCTCTAATACATTACCTTGAAGAAAAATACCTATTAAAATATACATGTAAATTAAAGGTACCACTTACATGAAAATCTTCATGTCTATTTTTGGTATGTAATTAGCTGCTTGGATTAGAAGTACAGTATTAGAAATGGCATGAAGCATTTAAAGGACTAATACATTTTGGAAGGTGTGTGAATTGTGTTAGAAAATATTTTAAATAGGTTGAATGTTAATGTACTGTATTTGTGATCAAAACATAGGTATGGAGCTGTACGGGACTGTTGAGTTTAAAACCTGAAAAGCCGAACAAGATACACCTTTTTCCAGGTATTGTAGGCAAATTTAATATGGTGTTCTCAAACTGGCAGATGGATATATTTCATGTGACGTCTATCTATGTATAATGAAAACTATTTACGCCTGAAACGTTGCCCTCTGACCTAGCTTTAATCCACCAATTGGAAAACAGTACACTCACACGAGCGCATATTCCTGTCCAATCATAAATCCGTTTGTAAAGAAGCGACTCGGCAGCGTCCAGTCGCTTCCTGTTGAAAGTACATGCCTGTGCTGCGATGGAGGCGTTGGTGCTGCCGGAGGATGAGTCCCACAAAGGCAACGGGGACACGGTTAAAGTCCCCGACAGACTGTTAAAGAGAGAGCAAGTAAGGCAAGAGGAGGCTGAGCGACGTAAGGAGGCCAAAGAAAGCAAATCGGTTGCGGAAGAGAAAATCGATTACTTTTCTAATGCTTTTGGCACAGAAAGAGCCGCAGTTGAAGAGCTGTTGTCCGGCTGCTCCGCAGAGAATGGCGGCGCCGCCGCTGCGGTCCTGGAAGACGTCTCTTCCAGGATCCAGCGCCTACAGAAGTTTCTCAATGACAGCATGCCTTTCCTCACCCAGTACGAGCTCCGCCAGGCGCAGGCGTCGCTACAGAAGCTGCAGGGCGCCCTGGCCGACAAGCGGGATGAGGTGATGCCCAAGAAAAGATTCGCTTTCCGATCGAGGAACTCGGCGCCGAGCAAAACCAAAATGTCCAGCGCGCTACCTGCACAGCCTGCGGCGGAGGAGGGCGGCAGCGAATTCGTGGACGGTGCCAGGGTCGGTGTCGGCGTGGCAGGACAATGTGGCTTTTCCAACGTCTCCAGCCAGGTTCTGAGCAAAGGGCCCGATGAGATCTGGAAGCGGGACGTGCTCCTGACGCACCTGACGGGCTGCCGGGTGAGGCTTTACGGCGCGCCCAGCACCCTGCACATAAAACACATCCGCGACTCGGAGATCCTGTGCGGACCCGTGTCCGGCTCGGTCTTCGTGGACGATTGCTCCGGCTGCACGCTCGCCGTCCCCTGTCAGCAGCTGCGGACCCACAACACCGGCGACACCCGAGTCTACCTGCATGTCACCAGCCGAGCGATCATCGAGGACTGCACTGGGGTTAGCTTCGCCCCTTTCAGCTGGACTTATCCGGCTTTGGACGCCGACTTCGAGGCTTCCGGACTGGACAAGTGCAGAAACAACTGGAACCAAGTGGATGACTTCAACTGGCTGGCGGCAGATACGCCATCCCCGAATTGGACGCTCATTCCTGAGTCGGAAAGGAGGACCAGCTGGGACTGATTTATGTATTATGCTGACCTGACATCCATTGACGAGGGCAGTGGTTTTATGTCCTCTAAACGCGATATATTTATTAGCAATTAGCAAGCCCAGAGATAAAGCCAGTACTCTACTAACCTGAACTTTGATTAATGCCTCAATCTGACAGGAGAAAGCTCATGACGTTTTTCCAGCTAATTCTTTGGATTACCTGCAGGAATACCATGAAATAAATCTCCATTATCAGCCTTTATGCTTGTCCCTGTTAAATGAGTGTCTTGTGTGTCCACAGGAGAGAATGCAGTGTCTTTAATGGAAGTTTTTGTTTTATCTACAAAAGTATTTACACACCCACTTGTCAAATAAAAAGATGCATTTGGGCTGTGGTTTTGCAGCCTCCAGTACAATGTCTGTTATGAATGTGCCTGTTGCTTTTCTTGCCCATAGATCTCACTGTCAATTTGGGCATAAGTGGGGGTGCTGGTTAGTGGTTACATTAAGCTGCTAAGTTGCACTGGTGTGATTGGTTGACAAACTTGTGATCCTCTGACATGGCATCCATCCCTCAATGCTTCAATGAAAACAACCTTCCAGAAATTTAATCATCGCATTTTTTAAACAAGACAACATAGAGGTTTTTTTAGCAAAGATAAATGGCAAGAGAGAAGGTGAATGACGATATCAGGATTTTTAGAACGAGTAAGCTGTTGTATCTGTGACGTGTATTTTCTATCACAACAAACAGGTGTGCAATTGGGCCTCATTTAAACTGCCTAACGTGGCCCTATTTCATGGGTAAGTGTGACACGTAGATGGGAGCTCAGGGACACCCTGGGGTGGATGCCAGTCTATAACAATGCACACATACTGAGAGCTGCTTACAGGATGTTTCTGAACAGGCAGGAACGGGAACCGACTCCGAACCCTGGAAGCAAAAGGCCATAGCAAGAGCAATAGCGATGAATTTATATAGCACATTTAAAACAACACCAAGAATGTTACATATAGTGCAGTACACTAATCGTACAATGAAACTGATAAATAAAAATACAAGACACAGTAACACCCAAAAGAAAGGGAGGACAAACAAGTAACATTGAATCAGTGATAGTCATTAAAGGTTGGTAAATAAAAGTATGTCTTCAATAATGCTCATTCCCTGCTTTTATGAACTTCAGGAAAAATGTGCTTGCCATGTCGGTGACCACAGTAAAGCTTAGTGCGATGTGACTTCAGTCCATTACTGATGCATTTATCCAAAGTGATGTACATTTTTGTGAAAGCAAGGTTAGACAGCTGGGGGGGGGAGGTTAGGGCCAGCTCAAGGGCATAATGGTGACCCTGTGGTTATTTGAACTGGTATTTTGCCAACATGTGTAAAGAGTAGCGTCAGAGCAGGAGCTGCATAACTACTAAGCAAAGCAGCAGCCTAATAAGGCTATTAGTGAAATCAGCTGGCAAAGTGCAGCATTCGGGGCTCATACAGTGGTGTCAGCCTGTTGAGGTAAAGAAGTTGCTCCAGGTGAGGCTCGAACTCACAACCTCGGCATGGCTCTGCTCGTACTGCTGTATAAGTACCGCGCGCTAACCGATTGCGCCACTGGAGCTAACTGGTTTCTTTTTGTGTGAAATTAAAAATTTCATCAGTTTCTGAATATCTTTGCTAGACCAAGGGCTCCAGTATCAGTATGTCAGATAACTGACATACTGACAGTCCCAGGTAGGCCTGTCATTATTGTGCAGCATAAATTCATGTTGTATACATGTTGCATACATATATTTTTAGGGTACTGGCAGATAATTACTAATCACATGTTTCTAAGAAGAGGGAACAGATCTTTTGTTTTCTGAAGCCCGTTGTGGCTGCTAGCTTTTGGCAATATCCTGCATTTGAATGAAGCTTTGGCTGCTCTCAGTGGTGATTTCGTAAGACTGTTCAAGAGTAACTAAGCAGCAGTTGGATAATGGTGGAGGTTCAGATGCCAGGACACTCAGTGCCGAGGCTTGAGGCTTCACAGAACCAAGATGAACAATGAGGCAAACTCTACGATTTTCCAGTAACTACTCCAAACTGTTAGCTGCATTATTTTTGCAGTTCTTTTAAGGTGGAGTCAGGGCTACTTCAAGCTTCAAAGGCCTAATTGCACTTTTGTGTTTGACTGTCTTAGGATGTGTTCATACTTGGCTCGATTCTGCCAATTTAAGGGGACTCAGTGTGTTTCCCACAAAAAAATGAGCCATATGTGAAAGCTCCAAACAAACTCACACCCCGCAAAAGCAACCCAAACAAGACCACTCCGTTCAAGTCTACTTAGGTTCATTTGCTGGTGATATGTGAACAGAAAGTGTGCTTTGCTTTTTTTCTGTGCTTTTTGGCCACTACGGGATACCATGCAGTGTAGATGTCACAACTGTCAAAACATGTATTCTTCAGATAGATGACAGTAATTTATAATAATCTTTAATGGTTAAATGAAGTAGAAAATTTTATAAATTTACTGTTAAGAAAAACGTTACAGTCCGCTTTTAGAGGGTCTGAGCTTGTTTGGAGCATGCACTTATAGCTCACCGAGTCCACTTAGTTAATACAGGGTCCCTTTTGTTTAACTTTTGCAACACAACAAACCAGCTATGTGAGGAACCAAACCAGAAACTAAACCAATTACGCTCTAAAACTGGAGATTAAACCGGGGCTTATGAGTTGTCAAGGATTTCCACAAATGGGATAAGACCAGTTAGGAGGTGTAGGATGACGTACAGGGATTTTGACTGTAATCATTTGGATCCTTTGCGATCCTTCTCCCTAGGATGGAAAAAGAATGGACAGAGTTAAATGGTGAGTCCGGCCATTCCGTCCTATTCATGCCAATTTATATGAAAAACAGATTTATATGGATGAAACCTTGGATCATCAGTGCTCAGCCACTTATCTAAAGAAGATCCTGTGAAATAAGGAGTGTTTTCCTTTGGTATGGATTGAACTTTTGCACGTACACTTCGCCTGCACACTGTTTTTTGAAACTGAGTGACCTCTGACTGTAATCACGGACACACTACTTATTAAGTGAAAATCTGCAGTTGTCACTATAGAAAGTCAGCAGTTGTGTTGTTAGCAAAGACCCACTGAATCAGGATGGCACTAATGAAGGTGAAGTTCAACCTGAAGAAGCGTGTGAAGCTTGCTCAAGGGCTTTGGTTAATGTACTGGTTTGCCGTTGTGGCGGGAGTCCTGGTCTTTAGTATGGGTCTCTTTTTCAAGACCGAGCTTCACAAGCGGAGTGAGATGATGGACAACAAGGAAAGCCACTTTGTTCCCAACTTGCTGGTCCTGGTGGGGCTGGTAGGATGCTGCATCAATGCCCTTGGTGGGAAAATCAGCTACGACTCACTGGACGCCACCAAGTTTCCCAAGTGGAAGCCCCTGCTGAAGCCCTTTCTGATTGGCTGCATCTTCTTTGACATGCTTCTCTTCTTCACAGCGGTTCTGTGCTTCACTATGAGATTGTCCCTCCAGTTCACACTGGCTGAAGGCCTGAAGAACAGCATGAAGTTTTACAAGGACACGGACATTCCGGGCCACTGCTTTATGAAGAGGACACTGGATCTGACACAGATTGAGTTCCACTGCTGTGGAAACAACAACTACAAGGACTGGTTTGAAATTCAGTGGATCAGCAACCGTTATCTGGATTTTAGCTCCAAGGAGGTTAAAGAGTGAGTGGTGACTGAGTGCCCATTTCTTGGGCCTTGTGAGTATGTTTTTGAAAGTGCCAATGAATGATGATCATTCTTAATTTATACGTTTTCTTAAATAAGTTTTTATTACTGACGTAGCTTAATAACAATAGAGGCATATCCTGATTTTTGAGTAACTCTATTAGCTGCATTTGCATTAGGGAGCAGTTATTGCTTTGTATGAAGTATAAAAATACTAAAATCTTCCCTGGTTTTTGTGCAGCAGTATAATCCGTTACAACTCCAGATGATGCTGAAGTCCCTTTAAGGCAGGCGTGTCCGACTCCAGTCCAGGGGGGCCGGAGCCCTGCACAGTTTTTGGTTTACCGTCATTTAAGACACCTTAATTCAACTCCTTGTGTTAATTACCACCGAGCTCTTGAGCTGAACCATTTGTGGTGGAACATGGAAAGAACTGAGCTACAGAGGGCTCCGGCCCCCCAGGACTGGAGTTTGACACTCCTGCCTTAAAGGCATCATATTTCACCACCATGACACGAAGGACCTCTAAAGGTGTTTTTCCACCGTACCGGGTAACATACCTGTGGTACTTCCGGTACTTTCCTTTTTCCATTGACTTCCAGTGGGGTACCAGTACCAAAAGTTCCAGTACCAAGTCATGGGTGTAAATTATGATGGGATAATCAAAACCAGCCAATACAACCCCCTGGACCCCCTTAAATGGGTGGAGACTTCAAATATGTAAATAGCCTGCCTCTGAAACATATAAATAGCCTGCCTCTGAAACATGTAAATAGCCTGCCTCTGAAATAAATAGCCTGCCTCTGAAACATGTAAATAGCCTGCCTCTGAAACATGTGAATAGCCTGCCTCTGAAACATATAAATAGCCTGCCTCTGAAACATATAAATAGCTTGCCTCTGACACATGTAAATAGCTTGCCTCTGAAACATGTAAATAGCCTGCCTCTAATACAACCGCCATCTTAAAAAAGTTGTGAGCAACAATGATAAATGAAGTAAAAAAAAAAAAGAAAAGAATAAAAGTAATAATAATGTATGTGTGGATAAATGAAGAGATCGAAGGTTTAATCTGGTCAGAAGAACAAATACAATCAGAATGGCATAACAAGAAGTAAAAAAAGTATTTTGTAAATCCTCTGAATCCAAAAATCCTTGAACAGAGACACTCGTTTTAGAAGAATGTGAGAAAACACTCGCTGAGTGAGAGCTGTGATGTAAAGCCAAGCGGGGGTAGACACCCACCCCTGAGCTCCCTCGCAGATGCGGGTATTTTGTGCATTTATGGCCTGTTGAAGACCTCACAGGCCAGGAGGAAGAGGGAATAATGAAAAATAATGTGCAGGGGGAAGGCTATGTATGTGAGGAAGCCCTAAGCCAGCACTGATCTGGGAACAGGAGGTTTGGCGTGTCACTATAGTTGGTCTCCAGATGCCTGATCCAAGTCCACCTTCACTGCCCATCTCACGTCCCAACTCACTGTCTCGAGTGAGCTTCTGGGAATACACTTTGAGGACCTGGGCCACAGCGTTACACTTTCAAAGCAATGGCCATTGTCATGTATCAGTAGAACAGACAATGACTCCAAACTGCAGATGTTCTGCACGTGCAGGGTGGGTCTGTACATGTGTGTGTTTGCTGCCTGTAGCTTAGCCAGGCTAATTTAATTAAAACCTGCTGTTTTGGGATTTTCTTAGAATGAAGGACATAAAGTTTAAGTTCTACCCTTCTGTTCACTTGAGAAAGTTTTTTAATGTTTTTTTTTTTAATGAGGTTAAACCAGGTGTGTTTCTGCTTATGTGCTTCATCATTTTTGTGCTTCTGTCTGTTTGTTGGGCATAAATGAAGAACACCAGCTTCTCAGGTTTGCATTTGACTCTAAGCACTCTAAGGTGGATGGAGAGCTGGTCAGGCCACATAGGCAGCCGCCTATGCCAGCGGCAACCCTAATATGTGGGTTAGTGTGCCTCTAAGGATCAGCGCTCTGGTATGGCAGGCCTGATGCGTGGGTTAGTGAGCTGCTAAGGATCAGTGCTATAGTATGGCAGACATCACCTGTACTACATATTCTCGACAGTAGAGGACTCATTATTACAGGGACCACCACTCAAAAAAATCACTTTGCCCCCCCCCCCCCCCAGTGCAGTGACTCTTTGTGGCCAACAGAGGACTCCAAACACAACGGCACTGACTGCGAGTGCTTTAACGTTCTAGTCAGTGTGTAGTGCTGTGCCGTGTCGATCAGCGTGTAGTGCTGTATATTGTCAGTGCCGTGACATGCCAGTCAGTGTGTAGTGCCATTCGAGTTGCTTACTGCCCCTGTTCTCTGGATGACGTGGGCCTCTGCCCCCCACAGCCGCATCAGCAGTAACGTGGAGGGGCAGTACCTGATGGACAGCGTCCCTTTTAGCTGCTGCAACCCCGGCTCCCCGCGGCCCTGCATCCAGCAGCAGCTGACCAATGACTCCGCCCACTACAGCTACGAGCACCGCAGTGAGGAGCTCAACATCTGGACGCGTGGCTGCAGGGAGGCGCTGCTCTCCTACTACGGCGGCATGATGAGCAGCATTGGTGCACTGGTGCTGCTGCTCAACATCCTGGAGGTGACCTGCTTCTAGCTACAGATCTGGCTGCTCTGCCAGTCATTAAGTCCATAAGCTCAAGAGCAAATTTGTAACCCAGCATCAGAGTATTACCTTTTTTGTCAAGGCACAAAGTCACTCTTGAAAGTTGAGAACCCCCTGAAAGTATGTATGCTGGGCTTTGAACCCAACACCTTTTGCTTAGGGGTTTAGCTGCTTATCCACTGTACTACCATTTCTGATCCAGTCCCATATGGCACATAGCCAACTAGACTTTGGGCGTTTCTCAGTATGCATACTTGACTGTACTTGTGTTCCCGTGTACTCGTTTTATGACATCTTCCATTGCCGAAGACCAGTGCCAATAGAACAGAAGTATGGAGAACTGTAAAAATCCCCAGATGTCATTCTTGCCGTCCCAAATATCAAGGATACATCGGATGCATCTTTGGCAAACCCATGATTCATTGCAGCCCAAGTTCCTTCTTGGGAGGCGAGTTAGCAGGACCGGTCTTAAGAGCACAAGCATGACCTCAGCGCTCTCGACACTGAGAAACAGCCTTTTTCTTACCATCGCTCTTTCACGCAGTCACATCACATTCGTTTTGTATTCATTTGATGGGTATTTTCATTAGTTCTGAGAAGCAGATAAGCTTCAGACACATTGGTTGGTGGAACTGCTGTGTGGGATTATCACTATTTAACATAGTTTAAATAACAGAAATTAAACCACCAGCTGGTTTAAATACCCGCGTGTGATAGACAGACAGTGTTTGGCTCAGCGGGTTCTGATGCCAGGTCAGACGTCGGGTTTGCAAAATGATGTCACTGTTGGGCCCCTGGAAAAGGCCCCTGACCCCCAGCTGCTCCAGGGCTTGGTGACCCTGCTTTCTTAAATATGCATGTCACTCTGGATAAAAGTGTCTGCTGAATGCATAAAGTGTAGATAATCCCACAAATCCTGAGCTTTACAGACCCATTTCTCTCCTCATTAGCATTTATCCAAATACGCCTCAGTTAGCATTAGCCAGGATGAAAGAGCAGATAGCTGAAGCACACGGAGAGCGGGCATCTTAATGGCAGTACCAGTTTCCCTCTGTCATTCTCCTAGGCTGCGTCTGGACCATCGCTGCCCAGTGCTAACAGTGACCACTTCGCTGAGGTGTCACTGACCCTTTTCATTTCTCAGAACCTTGGGCTCCATTTTAGGCCCAGGGGTCAGACTGGCGCCAGGCCCATGGCTCATGTTCACTCCCGCGTTATGACGTTACCCTGGCCCCACCCCCAGATGACCAGATGACCCCCCTCCACTAGCACCTGCAATAGAATCTAGATCAGGGTGCAGACTTGCTCGTGCTGTACTCCCCGCTCCTCTCCTTGCTCGGGCTGTACTCCCCGCTCCTCTCCTTGCTCGGGCTGTACTCCCCGCTCCTCTCCTTGCTTGGGCTGTACTCCACGCTCCTCTCCTTCTTCCTATCCTTTGTTAGAATCCCACTACTTCTATCGTACGTTACCATGGGAGGAATGTGCATGTAGCAGAGTGGCTAAAGACCAGTGGCTAACAGTCCTGGGGCTTGAAATAAACACCTGACAGGCCTGGAGCCCCGAGTATAAATGGCTGCAGGTTGCTCCCCCTTGCGGGCCTCTCCCACGCTGACAAATGGAGGTACTTAAATATGTGCTGTGCTACAAGCTGTCTGCCATTTTGTATCTCATTTACAGCATTACAGTATCTCCATGTAAAGTGGCTTCCTGAGGCATTTAGTGTTTCTCTTGTCATGAATGTTGTATAAATATCTTTAGGGTCAAATGCAGCAGCTGAGCACTGATTTATTATTTTAGGAGGCTACCTGAGCCGCCCTGCTAAACTCAATCTGTAGGATTACCACAGACTGGAGGCAAGCAGGGGAATCGTGACCCTAAAATAGCAACGGTTACGAAAAAGAGACACATTGGGGTGGGATCAAGATATTAGTGTTTGATGTTCTGTCTCCTTGATTGTGGATAAGTAATTAAATACTTACTTTAGGTTGTTAGAAATAATCTCTAACTTGTTAGTCAGTCTACTCGGGAAAATGAAAGATATGAGTTTGTTGGCTTTATCTCTTTGGCTAATTAAATGTGTTTCACTCCTCCGGCCTCTAGGTGGCAGTAACAGCAGGACTGCAGTACCTGAACACATCTCTGGCAACACTCGTGAATCCAGAGGAACCAGAAAGTGAGAGTGAAGGCTGGCTGCTAGAGAAGACCCTAAACGAGACCTTCTCTGACCTAATGGAGAAAATCAAGGCGTTGGGCAAGACCAACCAGGTGCAGGAGGGGGTGGAGGAGGAGCCTGTTGTCACAGTGAGCTGAGTGAGCCACACCCACCAGGACTGAGGTCACTTCCTCCCATGGGAGAGAAAGAGAGGAAAATACACGGAGATGGACACAAGCACACATCCACACTGACCACTGAAAGTGAGAGTGAAGTGGGTGATAAAATAAGATAAGATGCTAAATTTGTACATAATTGTTTGTATGTATATAATGAAAAATGCCTGATAATACAAAAAAACATCAAAAAAGATTTTAATTTTGTACATATGAAAGAAAATCCATTTGAGTATAACGATCATCCCTCTGAACACACACAAACACGCACGCAGTTTTGCCTCCTATTTTGTTTTGTAATATAGCACCACTAATCTAAACCCCTGAGGAGTACAAAATAAAATTAGTCTCATCTATTTTTGAATAATCTTTTTTTTTGCTCTGCAGATGTGTAGAATTTAATTGGTAGAATGTTTTACTCAGTGGACATTTAACTTAATAATCACAAAGTCCGATAGTCAGAAGATGGAGACATTATAACACAAACTACTGATGAAACTTGGACTTGTGCGAAGACATCAAAGCAGATCATTTTGCATGAAAACAAAAAAAGGGAAGATCTCAGACTGTAAGGCCATGGGCTGACCTCCTGCTGCGACCCTCTTGTGTTGTCCTCAGAGTTTCTGGTTCCACTGGTGTATTCTGGTCCTTGATTCTGCTCGATTGATTGATTGTCCTGATCCACACCTATGCCAGTACCTCAGAGTATGCAGTTTGACTGATGACAAGGAGGGGGGGCTCTGGGACCCCTCAGCCTCCAGAGGGGGGGTTCTGGGACCCCTCAGCCGGTGATGGGGATCTACTGACAGATCTACTGACAGAGCTTTCTGCAGGAATTGAGGGCTGAGGGGGGAACTGAGATTGGCAGGTAAATTCTCTGGTTGTTTCTCCCCCTTGGCCTCTAGCTGTGTGTGTCTCAGGCAGGTCAGAGCATTTTTACAGAGGGTCCCACATTCTCGTGTATGCTTCCTCTTATCAAGTCAGTCTGATAGACAAACCCAAAGTAGGCCACATGTACTGAAAAGGATACTTCTTTGTAAAGATTAGCATTCATTTATAACTTGGTTTTTGTAAAAATCTGACATGAATAAATGGCTTCTGATTGTGTCTGCTATCGGTGTTGTCAGTATCAATAAAGGTTTGATGGCGTCCTGTCTGTGTGGTGGTCTTTTAGACAGTGTGGTGGTATGTCTGATGACTATGACAGACAAAATGAGTAAGAGTAAGGGTCAAGACCTCAGAACACATCAACATTTAAATAAAAGTATCTATTCATCTTCCATGACCATTTAGCAGTACAGCAGCCTGGTGGTCATCTGGGGAACAATGATCATATCTTCAGATTATGGTAGGAGGTCTGAGTTTGTCTGAGAAGGTTCTCTGTCATCTAGGCCATGGTATGTCTGTTAGCATAGAAGACTTGCTGTTTGACCTTGAAAACATTCTAGCGGTCATACAAGAGGCCTCATCAGTTCCCCAGAATTTAAACTTCTGTGGGGCACCCGGCGCCTTGATGTCACTGGAGCCGATTAAATCACATGAGTGTCACCTGGAGTCTAGAGATTGTTCTGGCAACGGGAAGGGTAAAGATTGTGTTCTCTGTGCATATCGTTGTCATCAAAAGAGTGTCATCAAAAGAGTGTCATCAAAAAAGTGTCCTTTGGCTGTAGATATCACATTTTGTTCTACCCAATGGAGTTACTGTTTATATGTTATTGATGTATAGATTTGTGCTTTTCTCATTGTCCTGGACAGATCACAGCATATTGTCTCGCCTGTTTAGGTCTTAGGGTCCTGTTGGGTTTGAAAAACACCAGAATGTGGTGCTTGTTGAGACTCCAGCCACGTCCAGCAACAACTGGACTTGGTGGTCAGTTTGACAGGTGCATCTACTCGTCAACGCAAACAGCCTCATCTTCCAAACATGGAGATCCGCACAGCAGCAGCTGGACGTTTCCAGCATGCAGACGGGATCAGGAGCTTCTGGTGCTGTTTGAGTAAGCATCACAACAGCTAAGGCAGAAGATCTAAGCCATTTTGAATGTGGTGTAAGCGTTGGTGTCATACATTATGCTCAATGTGACCGTGGTGTGCAGGAAAGCTTCTCTGAACTTGCAGCTCATTTAGCCTGGAAGCAGCTCTGGAGGCAAAGGTGGCTCTGGCCAGGTACTTAATAAGTTGACCTAATGAAGGGACCAGAGTGTATATGTTACTCTACCTGCTGTGTTTCTCCCATCCGCTTGTAAATCAGGATTACAGAGAGGAAACACGAGCAGAGGATACAAGCTGCACACAGGAATCAAACACTTGCTGCAGACTGAGTCAGGCATCAGGTCTGGAAGGATTTCATGTTTGTTTAGAGTGTTTAATGTTTGTGGATTTTTTGGGAGGAAGCAGAACATGATCTTTAAAAGTAGGAGCTGTGCTTGGATTGTGAGATGGGAGAGGGGGCTCTCTGTCGCTTAGGCAGCATTTCATACACAGCGGCCATCGAGCAGGAACAGGAAATGCTAAGCAGTGAGCTCCAGTGACATAACTGACCGATGAGGACAGTATTCTCAGTATTCTGTGTGGCCCACAGGTGTTCCGCTTGGACATAAGCTGTCGTTAATGTGATAAGAACGGTAAGCAGCTTTGGCGATTAACCGATCAGATCCCTTGTCCCCTCACAAACTCTCCAGGATGGTAGGAGTCGCCGTGAGGTCGCCTGCAGTGTTGAGCATTTCGGGTCCAGAAGCTACAAATCCAGACCAAGATTTTCTACCAACCAATTGAGCATAAAGAGTCTCAGTCACAGAGCACTCAGCTGGTTGGTAGAAACAAAACCTTGGTCTGGATTTGCAGCTTCTGGACCTGAAATGCCCAACACTTTGCTACAGATCTGAAGGATTGCAGCCCTGTTGGCTGATTGCTGGGAGAAAGGGTAAGACAGACACAGCAGAAATCCATGCTGCGGCTTTGGGGTCCTTCCTGGTTGGGATGTAGTGCCACATTGCCCCACTCCTTAAACTCCAGTACAGGAAGGAGCCCTCTTGACTGTGCTCCCAAGATCTATTGGGTTGGTGTCAGTGTGCAGTAATATTCCAGCTCCCTGGCCCCCACTTACACCCTACCCCATCAGTAAGTTCCTCAAATCTGCCTCGATGCCAAATCTAGCTTCACAAAGCAGCAGGCTGTTGTCTCGTCTTGACACAAACCCCCTAAAAACACTCTATGCCTACTCTGCCACACGCACTCCGTGCTCCGGGGTAGCGAATGCGGTACAACCTTTTCTGGAACAGCAGCGTTACAAAATTCGCCAGCACGGAAGCGGGCAGATGCCCTGTAAGCCTGGCACGTCGACTAGCGCCTCCCACTGGCAGGATCAAGGCCGTGCACGCCCGATGGAAGCTTGTTTTTATTCCAGAACTTCTGGGCTTCCTGTGGGCCAGGATCAAGGAATTGGCCTGTGAACTGTGTTACCTTCAGCCAATGAGCTGGCTTGCTGGTATGGCACCACATCTGAGCACTGAATATTAAACACATCCATGCTGAGGGTGCAGCCATGTTGGACTTCTCTAAGCAAATACACAATACCGATTATGGGGGCTGCGCTGGATATAACTAACCATTAAATGCTCATATTCAGCCTGCTTACGTTGAGACTCCAACTACCAAACACTGAATACTGAGCAACTGGAACCAGCAGTAAATACATCAAGTGGAGAAATCTTGTTTCAGTACTGAAGCAGGATTCACATACTTGCGATTATCAAGCTTTCTTAGCAATCAGTATCGTTTAAATTACAGAGCCTTTATTCAATCCTTAACAGACCGCAAGTCAAAAGCCCTGGTGGGGTCATACTGATGATTAACACTAGAGGGCACTATCAAGCAAGAAGAAAACGAGAGCCCAGAAAATTAAGTGCTGGTTATCGTGTGCAGGCGTGAAGATTCAACTTGATTGAATGTAATACCGAAAGCAGGCAAGACTACAAAAGACTGACTGCCTAAATTATTACTGTTACGTATAATCACTTTAATGTTTTAATATATTTTTCACGTTAAAATGTAATTACTAGTCACAGTGTCTACTGAACATTCATATCGTTTAAAAATATAATAAATTCTCTTTCTTTCCTTTGGATAAACTGGTTAGAAGCTGAAGCTGGGTCAGAATGATGTAAGGCTACGCAGCTGTCCCCTTGGCAGCGGCGCTGCTCCGGAGCAGAGCAGCGTATCCGGCATGGATATGAGCCCGACCGAGAAGGGTCCAGCTGCAGACGCCTGTAGAGTGGAGCTCCACCAGAAATACGTCACCTCCACAGGAAACACGTGACTCAACTCTGTTACAGCGAATAAACATTAACTTAACTATCCTTAACCTTAACCCTAACCCTAACCCTAACCGGAGTACACCCTTAAAGATCACGTGTTTCCTGTGGAGGTGACGTATTTCCAGTGGAGCTCCACTCTACAGGCGTCTGCAGCTAGACCCTCTTGGGCCCGACCGCCGCTGTCCGCTCCGGAAGTTAACGTCCTTCCTCTGCTGTCAGGGGTAAATACCCCGTTCAGACAGCAGGTGGCACTGTCCCCCCAGCTTCTGCAGGCGTTACAAGCTTCTCTTCAAAGGAGGGAAAGAGGTTCTTACTTGAGTTCGCCGCTTCTGAGATTAGTAAGATTGTTATTTTTAGTTTTCTGCATCTTTGAGGAGTGCAGCTGGAATTTCCTGTGTTTGAAACCCGCTGCTCGAGGAGCCCAGAAGTGTTTTGGTGGTTAGTTTACATCCTAGGCTAACATCAGCCGCAAATTAGAATACGCTGGGACTTTATGAATATTTCAATCTGCTGTGTTGTGTCTTCTAGATTGCAAGCGGACGTCACAGTGGTGTCAAAACTGCAGTTACTGACTTAGAACCTGAGCTAAGAGTGGCAAGTTCACAGCTATCAACACCCTCTGATTTAGGTCCGGTTTTCGTCCAGTGTACTGGCTTTACTCACTTCCCTAAAAAGGTGTCCTGCTCAAGGGAGGGGAGGAAGAATGCAGCCCTGACCCAAAACGATGGTATTTTCACCAGCATGTGCCCACAGGGCTCTGTCCTTCTCCTCGGGCATGTCTTTGCCAGGGCTGTCAACACGTCTGGTGTGAATCTTACGGCAAATCGATATTAATTCTGTTATCATTCTAAAATTAACTACATCAAAAACGTTGGGGTAGTTTGCAAACCCTACAGACTATTTACAAGGTAATAAAACTGTTGCATGCATGTAAATGTCTGTGCAGACTTGTTTTGAATTGGCAGCCCTGCTTTGCACATGTCCAGATGATCCCCTGAATTACTGCTGGATCATTGTCCATGCAGGTTTACAGGTGCAGCATCAGGCACCCAGGTGGCAAAAAACCAGTGTCTGTGATTGCGGTGAAGGCAGCAAGTGGGCACCGGCGCCCCCTTATGCCCCCTTACGCCCCTTCATGCCCCCTTACGCCCCCACACATCCTTCTGTCTGATTCAGGGCTGTTTGGGTCTACAGTGTCTGAGAACACATACCCACCCGGTACACATTCCCTGCAGATTAAACACTTCTTTGACCTGGAGGCAGCTGAGGGGGCTGGGCTTGGTGAAGAATGGGTATACGGGGTGGGGGCGTAACAAGGGGGTCCCAGGATCTTTTTAAGAGCCTGCTTTTTACCTCTCATGTCGCCATGGTAACCCCTTGGGACTTAGCCATGATGATGCATGAGTCCAAAACTGTCTCTGCCGGTCTCGCCCTGCCAAACGTGGCCCAGTAACGCGCTTCATGCTTTATATAAATACAAACTCCGCTCACTCTCTCCTGAAATGGGAGCTGAGTTGTTTTCACGCATCAGATAAAAAAGAACGGGCCAAAAGCCTTGTTGTGATACTCAGGCTGTGAAGCAGATTTACTTCCTCGTTTCTTGCTGGTCTGATGCGATCAGAAAGAGAGGCCTCAGTGCATGTAGCCCCTTTCGTCATTTTTAAGGTCCGAATGAGTTACTGTCGCTGGATGTTGCCTCAAAAGCAGAGCAGCCTGCCTCGCTTTGGAGGAAAACATAAATAAATACGTCTGACTGGGCCATTCCTCCCCGTGTCTGAGGTCTCCTGTGTGGAAGGAGGTGCTGGGGGGAGAGAGGGCGCCACCAGGTGGTCAGAAACAGGGCTCACCTCAAATAAAAGGGGAGAAGTGGACAGCAGTGAGAAAGAGGCCAGCTAATGTGCCGAGTCAGTGTGAGCGGCAGCCCTGGTGGTTCAAGCCCCCGGTCTCTCCCCACGGTGCCTCTAAGTGCAACATCCCGAGGTCATGGGTCACAGTGACAGCAAGGCCTTCTGGGTAATCCGTCCCGCGCTTCTGTTCCAAGGAGAATGCTTGTCTGCCAGGATGAGCAATGTGTCATTTGTCAAGCGTGGGGATTATAATTGCTTGAGTGGTACTTCTGGGGGTTGAGAGGGGGTTGGTGGTGGACCTGGTACCTTTCAGTTTAAACAGGAAGGTGAAATCCGGCGACGGGGCTCATTTGTCAAAAGCTCGGCGTGAGCCAGGGTTGCCTTGGCTGGTCACGGGAACGAGGCGAGGCTCCTGTAATGTGAGATTCACGGCCATCTGCATTCTCTGTGTTCCGCTCGCAAGCACCGGTATTTCACAGCTAAACGCCGAGAGCTATATGCCATTTGAGAAGGGCCACAAACACATCCGTGCCTGGTGCTGGTGGACGGTGCAGCTGGGCATACTGGAGCAGCTAAGGGAGGGATCGCAGTTACGTCGCGGTGACTCTGGAGCGTGTTGCAGACAGGCGGCCTTCTCCAACACTTCCGTCCCGCTATGGGGGGGGTGGTCTACACACGGAGTCGGCTCGTACCCAAAAGATGCAAACGCGGCCTTACGATATCCCGATGCCATCTTGAAGTTTCTGGGCTGTAATCTGGGTCTTTAAAGGCTGGACAGTACGGTCTTGGTGTCTGCGGGGGATGGACAGGACATGCCCCCAGGGCCGCGCGTCTTCACCGCGAGCGCGTGGGGTCAGATCACGCCTCCGGAGGAAAGGGGCTCTCACTCTTCGTCGTAATGCAACCTCAACCCAGAAATGCTCTGTGAATCGGAGACTTTATTCAGGCTAAAATTAGAATATATGTAGATGTGTACTCCTATACCGTATGCTATTAAAGTTATTCTGGATTTAAAAATGTTTGTTTACTAACTGCAGGTTAAATAACTGCAGCTTCACACTCTATCCTCTGTGGAGGTGAGCAGGATTTTAAAAGTTCCACTTGAACCTTCCAGGTTACGGGGAACGACGAGGCTGACAAAGAACCGGGCCCGTCTGGGGCTGCATCCCTCCTCTGCCGCTCAAAGCCGACGTGACACCCCAGACAGGCTTCACTGCCGGCGCCCCCACATCGGCTGGCTAAGTCACCCCCCCCCCCCCCCAGAAGATGGCGCTCAAGGCAGCCACCTGTGCCCTAATGGGTTTGTCGGCCTTGCATTCCGCTGAAGGACATGGGCGTGAGCATCACAGGGGCCTCAGGTACACAGAGACGCTGGCGTGAAGACACAGATACACAGGCACTGCAGAGGAACACATGCGGACAGGGACAGTGACACACAGCAGAGGAATACAGACACAGCGGCCCACAGAAACCCTGAGACACACACACACACACACACGTGTATGAATCCCCTAGACATAAACTGTGTCTGTGCCAAGCTGAACTCAACCCCAGGTCTCCAGGAGTCTGTCTGCAGATTCCAGACATTGTGTAAAGCTGACGGGGGGATCGCGGGCGGGGGGACAGCCGACTGGGTTTACTGCTCACCGTGAGTGAATAATAATATAAATAAATCATAATGAATAACAGTTGCCGAATAATAAAAAATGGGCCGCATTTTAAATTTTCTTACAAATTCAGAGCCAAGCGGCACTGTGGCCAGCTCACAGGGGAGAAAACAGGAAAGAGGTCAGGACTTGGAATGAAAGCAAGAAAGGCTGCAGTGAGCACGCTCACGCCGGAGGGAACGGCAGATAAACGGGTGGCGGACAGCCTCTCCTGATCTGGCACTCGGCCGCAAACCGCTGATAGAGGAACTGACTCATTTTTGGTGGCACTATAGGAGGAATGGGGTGGGGGGTGTTTGTGCCTAACTTTACCTACAAACCCCCTCTGCACGCACACAGACACACGCGCGCGAATGCAGCCCCTCTCTGGGGAGGGAAGACCAAGCCCTCCCAGGAACACTATCGTCTTAAACACACACATCCATCATGACGGCAACATTATTTTTAGGCTGTCTGCAGCCACGGAAAGGCAGCCCACGGAAAGTGCCGGACGTGGAGCCGTAGTGGCAGTGAGCAGATGGCCCCTCAGAAGCACTGGCCGATAACCAGCCTCCACATTCCAGCCATGACTGTATTTATTTATTAATTAATTTATAGATATATATATTTTTGGAGTGCGTGATTTGCGTGACGTCGCTGTCCTGGCGAGCCGGTCAGCTGTGCCTGCTCACACTTCAGCGCCCCCGTCAAGATGGTAAAGCAGCGACACCTCACCAAAATCCAACCTGGGGAAAGACCGCAAACTCTGTGACGCCATCTAGGGGCTGGTGTCTGCCACGTCAATGTAGAAGTTTGATAATTGTCATTGAAGACAAACAAGCAGCTCCTCTCTTCTTGGGGCCTTCTGCCTCACGTTGAGGCCTTGCTGCACGTTGTGATCAACACCGCCCCCTTTAAAGCCCTTCATCAGCCCCCCCCCTCGCCCCCCCATACTGGGATACCATTGAAATTCAAGAGTATTAAATTCTGCAATTATTTTTATTTTAAAGTCATGCCTCTCATTTGAATCACTAAGGAATTTTCCGACAGCAGAATCCTAGAGAACGTCTTGTATTTTTTAATCTGCTATTTTCTTTCTTATAATAATAGGTCAGAGTTAGAGTCATTGAACGTGCCTTTAGATGTCGGAACCAACATGCACAATGACACAGGTCACATGCGAATAGGGTGAGATTTGGGAGGTATACATAAGCAGACCACACCTATCTTGGTCACACCCACACGTGTTACACCCAATCAGGTCAGGCCACGCCCACAAAAGGCCACACCCCCATGTAGGCAAACAGGAGGCTGTGAGTGCTGAGCGTGCCCGGGGAGGGCATGAGGAAGGCTGTGTACTGCGATCCCGCTGAGCTGGATGGAGCAGACCTTCAGGGCTGTGTAGCACTTTCAGATGCTCTTAAGAAGCTCATTTTTCCTGTTTACGCCTAAAGGGGAAAGGGGGGGGACCCATTTTCTCAAGGCCAATAAAAGGCTGAAAACAGCCAGAGCACAGCTCAGTCGCTCCTAAGACGCGGCACGACAGTGTCACTCGTGCTCTATTACATTATATTATCACATTATTTAGCGGCTTTGTGGCCCTTTAATCCAGGCGTCGTGCTTAATAGATTCTCGCTTCGCCCATTCACAGGACCGACTCTTTCCAAACGGCATTCCTTGAAGTGGAAGAGTCTAATTAGCTCAACTGCTGAATAATTCATGCTCTCCCATCGCTAAACGGGCGACGCTCATTTAATTTATTTTTTTTTACCCCTATGTGAAAGGGACATCTTCATCCCAAAGCGCTCCATTACGTAAGCTTTTTTACAAACGCAGAAGCTGCAGATGTTGATCTCCGGGGGGCTGCCTGCCCCCCTCCCCCCCCACCCTGCGCCTCCCAGGCTGAGCACTCAGAGAACGGCCTCTGTGTTCCTCACAGTGCCACCAGGTCCAGGCAACAGCTAAAGGAAAAGAGAAATCAGAGAGGCGACGGCCGGCAGGGAGTGAAACGCAGCTCTGAGGATCAGAGAAGCCAGCATCCAGCTCTGGCCTGCCAGGTGACACGCTGAGAGTCTGGAAGGGCTCAGAGTGGCCTTAGTGTGACGATGTGACAACACACAGGGGAAGCATCTACAGGGCATTCTGTCACTGACAAGCCCCAGTGCAGATGGGTATTGTGTGTTACTGGGCAGTATCATTGGGGATAGATACTCCGTGTTACTGGTCTGTGTCAGTGCAGATTGGTATTGTGTTTGTTACTGGGCAGTGTCAACGGGGATGGATACTCTACAGTATGTTACTGGTCTGTGTCAGGGCAGATTGGTATTGTGTGTTAATGGGCAGTGTCAGTGGAGATGGATATTCTATGTTACTGGTCTGTGTCAGGGCAGATGGGTATTGTGTGTTACTGGGCAGTGTCAGTGGGGATGTTTGGTGTCTGTTGTGGATGAACACGCACAGATACCCCGAAGCGTCACTCCACCCCTGAGAGTGACCTTGCCAGAGAGTCTGATCCATTTCAGTTCCAGTCACTGACTTTAATTATCCCAGGAGAGCTTGACACAATACAGCAACCTTCCCCCAGACATTAATCCATCCATCCATTCATCTTCCAGCTGCTTATCTTGGCCAGGCTGTGACATTAATTAAGACATTAAACAGCATAAATAAATAGGATTCAGTTTCCTGTAGTCCAGGCTGACATAGTAGATCTCCTGCTCCCCAGGCAATCAGAAATCAGCCATGTCACTCCACACACACACACACACACATGCACGCACGCACATGTAGGGTAAACATATCCTTATGGGGACCGCTCATTCATTTCAATGGGAAAAATGCTAATTTTTAGTTTTTTCATAGCAGTCACCGATTTTTATAAAATAGAGTTTTCCCTTATGGGGACCAGGAAACCGGTCCCCAAAAGGGAAAAAAAACGGATATGTATCACGTTATGGGGACTTTGTGTCCCCATAAGGATAGGTTAAACCCGCTCACACACACACACACACACGCACACACACACGCACACACCCACACACACACAGACACACAGGTTTGTAATTATATTTTTGTGGGCCATTTATTTATATGGGGAAAACTCTAATCCCAACATGACAACCTTAACCCCTACCCAACCCTAACCTTAACCATAAGTAACCAAACAAAATATGAGACTTTTTAGTTTTTTGATTACATTCACAGATCTTTGTGGGGACCTGAAAAATGATCCCCACAATGTCATAATAACAGCTTTTTATCACATTATGGGAGACACACAATGTCTCATTTTCTTCCCACTGTTAAAAATCATAAGATTAGGTGATTTAGTGTCTCTAAATATGTACTGGCAGGTAAAATTGAAAACTGGCCTAGGACAGATTTAATAAATCAGAAAATTAAATGTGAAGTTGACCAATATTTCCAGTCAAACCAATGACAAATTGTTGCATTCCAGTCGATCATTTCAGTGTGGTTTTTGAAATAACGACAAGGCATAAAGTATGAAATTATTTTTATTTTCATGAGAATAAAATAAATGAATGTGACATTTCTGGACAGCTAAATGTGTGAGTGCCCGCTGATGGGTGACGCCTACTGATGGGTGAGTGCCCGCTGAATGCGTGAGTGCATGCTGAAGGGTGAATGCCCGCTGATGGGGGGATGCCCGCTAAATATGAGAGTGCCCGCTGATGTGTGAGTGCCCGCTGAATGTGAGAGTGCCCGCTGATGTGTGAGTGCCCGCTGATGTGCGAGTGCCCGCCG
>JAODJU010000041.1:1818682-1851890 GCA_026776725.1 Gnathonemus echidnorhynchus
CCACCCCAACCCTGCCCCCACCCTCCCAGCTCTCCAGCCTTGTGAAGAGAAGCAGAACGCCGAGATCTGACAGCAGCCCCTGGGGGGGGGCGAGTTGGTGCCATCCTCTCTACAATGGGTGTGGGGGTTCCTCCCAAATCACAGGCACCCTGCTGGGGGACCTCGGGCCTCTCCCCCACAGCGTGCTCATCAAGTCCCCGGGGTGTCGTGCCACCCAGCCTTCCTCTCCGGCACGTCACCGTCACACGCACACACCCACCCCCCCCTCCCCACCCCCCCACCACAGGAACACACGCCTGTGATCCGTATGAGTGTTCCTGGGTGTGGGGGAGCGTCATCCAGCACGGGTAGGTGCAGCCCAAAGCATCCGCCAACTGTCAGCGCCCCCAGCCGGTCCTGAAGGGCCTGAGCCGCCGGTCGCCGCCAGTGACCTGCTTCCGGAGGGCTCCGCCGGCGTGCTGCTCGCGGCCGCTAAGCCCTGCGACTGCAGAGCCGGAGTTTGAAAAACTTACTCTGGGTTTTGAACCTGAATCACATCGCGGGCAGGGGGGTGTCCGTCATAGACGGGTCTCTCCAGTCCTCCTGCGGTAGGGTGACACAGCGAAGGAACCGGGCCCCCTAGGACCGCAGGTAGCGGTACGAACGGCCCATGTCGCTGCCTGCGGGGCGTGACGAAGGCAGCCGTGTAAAAAGCACCCTTTTCGAAGGATGTAAAAGCCATGCTCTGAATTTATGGGAGGAAGAAACTGCTGACTTATGTACAATATCTGGGAATGAGCAAACAAACACTGAAATATTAAATATGTACTTTTATGATACAGGGGTGCTGCAGAAGAGTAGGAGTATATTTTTCAGAAGTGTAGCCTTTTCTATCTTACAGTATTGTATAGAAAACATGGAACAAAGAAGCCCTTTATGTCACCATGGGGAGGAGGTCATTTCCAGCACAGGGAGGGGGGACTCTCCTTTTTGCGGATGGAGAAGCATCGACCAAAACAGCCTTTTGTTCTTTTGTTTTTTCATTAAGCATTTATGACGTTGAGGAAAAAAAAATAACATGAAAGTGCCTTATGTCCCGCTGGCCAATGAGCAGCCTGGAGTCTGTGGCTCCCGCCCACCGGCGGTGGGGGGGGGGGGGGCTCTCGGGCCGGCGGCAGGCTGGTCTGTGCCTCGCTCCAGCCGAGGAGAACGGATCGAGTCGCAGCTGGCCTTCCCTGCCAGGGCGGCGTTTAGACTGGCTTCCGAAGACTGTTCTTCACGACGGTCATTAATAATAATCATAATAATAATAAATAATAATAGCGGCTGAGGAGCTGTGGCGTGACTGTGGACCTTAACGTATAGCTGTCCCCATCATGGCCATCGCCTGCGCCTAGCAGGAAGCCTAAATCTGCACAGAGGGGCTTGTGGGATTTGGAGTTCAGCAGTTGTCTCTCATTATTCCCTCCCCTTACAGGTACCCGTTTGTTTTTAACCCGCCCCAGCAGCTGTACTGAAACGCGCCTGGAAGTTGAGCTTTTTGCTCTTTCTCCACATTAATATCTACCTTCAGGGTTTGTCTTCTCTACTTTGTGTTTCTTACTACCGGTCCTGCGATATTTAGATTCCCACTGTGACTCGCCGCAGTCCTGTAGTACCAGATCGTCCTGTAGAGCTCTGCCATCAGGCTACTGTGTGAATGTCGGGGCTTTGGGGCCCTTGTAGGCGTGGTCATGATTATGACATCGGCAGCAGGCTCCTCCCTCTTCGCTTACTATGCAAATAATGGGGCTCCACTGGTGATTGTTTTCTCTGGCATGAAGTGTCTTCCTGGCTACATTTACATATATAGTGCCATATCTCAATGCTGTGGGACAGGCTGAGGAGGACGGGGACGTCCTCAGTCACCCCGGCAGAGTTACGTTCGATGACATCATCTCACTGTCATGCAATACGCAATGCACCTCGATTTATGATGGTCGTTCATTGATTTGATTTCCAGTATTACTTTTTGTTTTTCTTTCTTTCTGTGGATGCCTGTTTATTTTGTAGCCAATTTTGAGTTTGTTTCGGTGTGTCCTTTGTAAGATGCCAAACCATTGACATTTCATATTTGAGTTTCTCTGCTCTAATGCTTTTTTTTTTGAAGTGTACAAATTTATTGCCTCTAAGCACGGGAAAATCACTCAGACATGTTTGCAGTTACGGCTGAAATTCAGTGTACTTTTCTATTCTATTTTGTATGTATGTAATAAAAAAGATATTGACTTATTTCTAGATATGAACCGCAAAGGGGTCAAGAAAAACACTAAAGATCAAAATTGTACAGGTTTCAAACAAGATGTGCCTGGTATTTCTCTGTAGACCTGTATGCCTTACAGTGACTAATGATTTACTCCAGGGGCTTTGAAGTCTCCCTGTGCCATGGCAACACAAAGGGGAGAGCGAGGGCGCCCCTAGTGGATGGTGTAAGCCGTCACCTCCATTGCCACCAGTGTTAACTAGCATAGTCTCTGTCCACCTAATGATGCACGATATATATATAACTGTCTTATAGTGCCGAGTGTGTTTTTAAAAAGCAATATTATGCCATTTCATTTACTGTTGGTTTTTGGTTGTTTTGACGCGGCATCATTTGGACACCAGGCCAATGCCTGACTGAGCCGGTCGCTTCCGGAGAGTTCCGTCTCCGTGGGGATCGTCCCTCGCTTGCTGTCTCGCCGCTCTCTGGCCGCCAGGCATCACAGATTAACCAGTAGTATTATTTTAATGAACGTCACACATGCAAACTTACTAACAGCGGACAGGGGTCTGAATCGTTAACCTCTCCAGTGTCCGTTTTAGGTGTCTGCTTTGGTTGTTTTAAAACATGAATTGTGTGTAATTAAACAAAGGGGGGGGGTGAGAAACGTAACTTTTTAGAATGCTAAACAGAATCATAACCCTTTGTACTGAAAAGCAATAGTGGAATATTGAAATCCTAGTGGAAACAAAAAATAAAACTAACTTTGGTGCTACTTGTCTGTGGCTATTTAATGCTCCTTCCAAGCTATAGTCATGCATACTAATCGCAGATGCGTGTTTAACAGCTGTCCATTAGTAATAAGCGTGGGGATGAGCCATAATTGAACTGCTAAAGGCTGGAGTTAAAATCTGTGAGCGTCACTCCGGAAGCACTGTCTCCATGTCGTCGATTCGGCTGAGAGGACAGGATGCTTCAGAGATCATTCCCTAGAACTCATTCCTTTGGCTTGCCGGTGATTCCGGAGCGACGATGCCGGCGTCCCACTGAGACGGCGGTAAGAGCGGCTCTCCGCGGGGAACCCCCCCCGTGCCGTTCGCAGGAAGTCACCTGATGGGACGTCACACCAGCCTGCGCCGGGGGGGGCGGGCAGGGTGACCGGAGGCGAGCCACGTCGCCGCAGAGACGGAGGAGGGGCCCTGGGGGCCATTAAAGCCGCCACCACATTTTATATGCTAGAAATAATCTAGTACTACAAATAATCTCATTAATATGCATAATGAGCAGTTCTAATGCGGCCTGGTTGGAGGCGTGGCAGGCCAGTCCTCACGGTCCACTAACTGTGTGTTTTCTGTTTGGTCTCCGCATGTGACTGCATATCCCCCACACGCAAACGCCTGCCTTTCAGGGAAATGAGCTGCAGGCCGCGTGGACGATCACGCCAGACACCTCTCCATCACCACCTTCACTACCCCTCTCCCTGTCTCTATTCCTCCCCTCCCTCCGCAGGGGGCCAGTCACATTAGGGAACAGATTTCACCCCTCAGCAGAAATCAATCAAGATGAAATATTAATTATTTCTCCTTACATTTGCAAGGGGGGGGGGAGGGTTAGCAAGTTGGTCACCTCATGATTGAAGACTTGACTGGTTATTGGGGACCAGGAACCGAGTACATTAATCCCTCTGGAAACTGTGGAAAGTTATTGTGTGATTATGTATGATTGTCCAGATTTCTCCTGCTTATAATTGTGCTTCTCAGTATGTGTTTTTATGCAAAGGTTCTAACTGACATGAAACTTATCGGCACATTTCCACCTCTTTATAAAAGTGTTTACTTTGCTAATATGAGGTTGTGTCTGGAACGTACAGCTGGGGTTTGAAAGGTCAGCATCTCGCTCACATCAGCGGAATGCTAATACATTCCCCTGCACTTTGACGGCGCGGAGTCTCCGTCACGGTGCCTCGGCATGAAAGCCGGGGAGCTGCTCCGCTGGGAATTCACACTCTGATGTAAACAGAGGAAATATCCAGTTCAGAACGGCAAAGCTTCTGAAAGTGCTGGTCTGGTCCCACTCTGGTCTGTACCAGCATTAGCCTAATGTTATTGTCTGGGTATAGTTCAGGTTTTGTTCTGTGTTTGAGGATCTTTGATGGTGTCCTGGCATTTCTACATTGTGGCTCCAGGGTCCCAAGTAGGAAATGTCAACAGAGCACTGAAGCTGTGACATCTGATATCCCACCAATCAATGCCAGTGAGCTTGCTCTTCATCATACCCCTGATGCTAAAAGGGTCACATGACATCTCAGGGAGACCCTGCTCAATGGCGCCCCCTGCAAACTTCAGGTTCGCAGGTATTGCCGTTTTCTCTTTGTGTGGTGACTGGTCTTCATTTCCTGGCATTTCGCAGGAAAGCTCAGATAAGGCAGGAGGATCCCATGACGGCTCCCTGACAGCCTGCTGTGTATAATCTTCCACACTCATACATTTCTTTGGACAAAGGCATCTGCTAAACACGTCAACATCAAATCCACATCGAGTTCTCGCCTCCCAAAAGAACTGTAGCTCGAAGCCAGATGAAAATCAAGGAGTCGGTGTCGTTTCTGACTGAAACCGAACAATTCTGAAGTGAGCGCAGTGGGAGGGGCGGTGCTGGGCAGGGGGGGGGAAGCAGGGTAGTACGAATAGCCTAGACTTCACACAGACAAAGGGGCCTCTGTTACGCCCCCCCTCACCAAACTGTGAAATACACTGTGACCTAATGGCAGAGGACTCATGATTCAAACTCACAGCCTTCAGTTGATGCTCACTGTTGTCCGCAGTGATGCCCACATGCTTCAGGTATGTACTTAGAAGGTCTGAAACTTAGATTGGTCCATTACGTTGAGCACAAATTAATCAAAAACTACCCCAAGAAGGAAGTGGACTTCAGAAGCTGGGGACCATGGTTTTGTAGACAACCCGGAAAAGTGCTCGAGTCTATTTAACAAACTCAGCTGGGGTTTCCTCTCTGTTTCATTAATGCCGTTGTTATTCAAGGCTAATTTCCTTCTGGTGAGTAAGAAAGCAAAGCTTCCTCTTTTATTATCCCGTCTGCACGTGACGAAAATGAAAATGCGCGTTTATGGACGTGATGCACAATGAGTTGAAGACTCCTTGCGGGATGAAAGCAGTGATCTCACTATGAAATATCTGACAGTATATCAGCGAATGCCGTGAGAGCAGAAGCAGATGGCAGCATGTAGTATGTGTGATTAACAACAGCGTTTGCATTTTGGATACATGCAGAACATTAATAGCTTCACTGATACACCTCTCACATGCCTGTGTAATGTATGCAAACAGAGCGGGTCACTATAGCGCGTTTTGCCATTTCTGCTGTCTCCATTGTGGCGGAAGGGCTTTCGGCAGCCTGAGCCAGACCCCCTGGGGGGGGTAGGGCGGGGAAATCAAGACTTGCAACCCTTTTGTACGGGAAGGATTCAAGTCAAGTGTGAAGGATTACAAATTCGTTTTATAAGCTGTCCAAAATCCCACAGAGAAGGCCTACTCCCCCCCCCACCATACACACACACACCTTCCCATCTCATCCTGCCCAGTACGCTTTAAAAGAGAACAGAAGCCTTGCAACACAGCTCTTTACATCTCCACGGAAACAGGCCCTTGCTGGGGTGCATTTTTTTGGATGGGGGGGGCATATATGAGAATTCCTTAATAACGATGGGTTTAAATGAAACAGGAGAGAGAAGAGCGGAAAAAAGGCAGAAAATGACATCATTGCTGCCTCCCACTGTAGTTGTTTTCTGAGGAAGCCCTCAGGATCCATTCATTGGCTCACAGTTGGTTGTCAGAGGCCCTGGGGAGGCCGTCCACCCTCCTGCCTGAATGGAGTGTTTTTTTTTTTCTGCGGAGGAACAGTGGGTTAGTTCTGCTAGCCCTGAAAGCCTGGCTAATTTAGCGTGCATGCCAGGAAGTCTGAACTTTATCGCTTCACTTCATGGCCCAAACATCAGCCTCCCTCGCAGCCACCCTCCTACCCCGAAGTGACAAAGGCTGAATTCAAATGAGGGCCTCCTTTCTTCACGCAGACACAGTGAATTCCTTCAGTGGTCCACCTCCCCAGAGCCCCAACAAGCCTGAAACTTACCAGGCAGCCCGAGGTGGCAGGTGGCCGAGGAATCGAGGACCTGCTGGGGGCTGCGGAATCTAGATCTGGCACGGGTTCTGCTGTTGTACCCGTAAATGACACACTTCTTTCCAGTGAGGCTGTTTGAATGAGTCACATTTCGGCATGTTAGTGGCTATGAAGTGCGCTCCATATACGAAAAGCGTCAGATAGGTAGTGATAATCAACAATATTTTTTTCCTGAGAAGCTGTGACAGAACTGCCTTACTCTCAGGATTGCACTAGGGGAGAAAAGACCAAAGCTCGTTCAGATGGCTTTGCTTTTTAATGTTGCAAGATGCTGAAATACCTGTATTTGCATGATGATGTGTACGTGTTTTCGAGTTTGTGAAAAAAACATAATCTCACAAGTCCGATGCAAAGAGCGCCACTGAAATCTGTGACAAAAAGTCTGAAAGGTCCTGAGTTGGAAAAGACACCTATCGTGAGGAGACGTTCTCGTAGCTGAACCTCTGACGGAGATCTGCCTATTTAATGGGAAAAAGAGGGACTTCCAACCTTTATATTATAGCATATAAGCTACAATATATAACCTATTTATTATTTACAAGTGTGTAGTTACATGGAAATTAATCAATAAAAATCCCTCTATTTATCCATCCTCACGGAAACAAAATCTTAATATTTAGTAAATATTATCCTCGCATACATACATTTCTAGATCAGACTGTCCAGTGCAGTCCACCGACACGCTTTGTTTTGCTGCCACCATGTGGATGTACTCATTTTCGCAGCAACTGGTGGATTTTTTTACTCCAGGAAATTTTGTTTGGGGAAAACTGGTTTAGTTCTTTGACCTTCTGTCAACTTGGAAGACTTTTGGACTGTTCAGAATAGGAAATCTAAGTTTGGGCACAACTCCAAAATGACTGACACGTTAAACTATGCGCTGTATATCAGTTATTTGCCCCGTCGGACACAACCCACGTCCCGCGTTCTAGTGACAGTAGAAAATGCTCAGGCGCGCCCCCTAGATCCGCCCACCAGCCAGATGTTTCTGTCTCTCTGGAGCCGTGTGGCGGGCGATGCTGTCGTAAAGGTAGTGCGGCAGGAAATCGATGTTTTACGACCACGAATTACGGAATATGACGGGAATGCTGAGTTGAGGCCAGTAAACTCCAAGCAGGTTTAAATATGTTAACGGAAAAATATCGTGGCAGGCATCAGCATAACTGCTTTTAATGCACCGACTTTGTAATCTTTGGACATATATTTGCTTTAGTTACCCGAATGTGACAGATGGAGTCAAAGCTGTGGAACGAGTTGAGAGGCGCATTCGGCAGCCTGAGCCGAAACCGTTTGTTTGGGATTGTCCAAACTGCTGGGCAGTACTTCGTAATGCTGCTGGACACCAACCCCTCAATATAATATAATATAATATAATAATAATAATATGTTGTTCCTCTAAGTTTAAACGGTTAAAAACACCCTACAGCTATTCTGATGCCGTACTACAGATTTTCATAGTAGAAACAGGTTGTAAGCGGATATATATTTTTATTTTCATATTCTAATATGAAATACTTGCAGATGAAATGAAATCTGTATTCCTAGTTAATATGGTATACAGGTATTCATAGTTAATGCAGTTTGTAGATAATTCAAGATTTTCTGATAGCCTAAAACTAGTCACCAAGTAATTACAACATCACAAAAACCACGCACTTTATTTATTCACACATTCATTTATTTTTCAGTGGTAACATGTGTGGTAACAGATCATACAGCACACAGCTCCTGTGCCCAGAACACTGGACCGCTTACATAAGTGACAGATTTCCTGAGCTGCTGATTGGCTGGTGAAACAATGGGGGTGTCCGTTCCATAAGCCCCACCCACAGCAGTGTGAGAAGAATTCTGCAGATGGTCTGTTTGCAGCCTATGGAGATGCCATGCTGCAGGAACCTTGGCCCAGTAACCTTGTAACCAGAAACGTTCCCTGGACGTGAGCTGTGGGCTGGCCTTCAGCCATGCTGTGGGACCAGTCCTTCATAGGATTGATTACAGAACAGCTAAAGGCAGTATTGGGGGTGGGTTGCTGGAAGGTGACATCTGCTCCTCTGATGTTGATCGACAGGGTCCCCCGTCCGTCCGGATCGAGTGGCTAATCCGGAAGGCCGTGCTCAGTGCAGGAAGAAGTCTCTGATGCGGGTGGCTTCCAGCCAGGGCAGGTAGGCAGCAGTACGTGTGAACACGCTGGGCTTGTTCTCCGCCGCGCAGCCAACTGGGCCAAAGCTGACGACGCCGTGTACTTCCCAGCGACCGTGACCATGCCTGCAGAGCAGGGGGCCGCCTGAGTCTCCCTGGGGGTGGGTGGGGAGAGGGGGGTTTGCAACCAAGCCAAGCAGAGCGCACCCATTGAGTATGATGCATTTAATTATGGGAGATCAGGTCCTTCCTGGGGTTAAAACCAAACATCTGCTTTGCAGTGAATACAGTGAACCACCCTCCATAGAATTACAAATGACACACATATTATTCCTGTCCAAATTTTTATTGTCTAAAAGTCAAAATTAATTACTCATCAGCAAACCCTTTAATGAAAATCAAAAACTGAAAAAGGCTTTTCAATGCTTTTGCAGGGCACCGTATGGAAGTAGGTCAGTGATTCAGAGATGGGTAAATACTATGGTGTTGGGGTAAATATGCATCAGTTACTGCTTCAAAGTACTGAATGGAAAGGCAGGTCAACGAGCAAATGTAAAATGCACTGTAATATGCCGGCAGATTCCCTGACGTGGTAAGGTCTGTCGACCTCCCGCCAGAAGGGGGCGGTGTCATAACAGTCAAACTCACCTGACAGGCAGCCGGTGGGCCCACCGTGTGGCGGAAGCCAGCGCAGATCATGGAGTCGCGCACACGGTCTCCCCAGAACTTCTTCTGCTTGCAGGTGTTGAAGTCAATGATGGGCAGGCGGGCCTGATTGAGGGCTTCGGCCAGGGTGACATTCTCCTTTCCGCCTGCGTGGTCAAGTTTTATTCATGACATACAGTTATACTCTTTACAATGTGCAGCAAAATGCATGGTTACCTAGACACATGAGTATAAAGAGACATTCAATATTAGACAACAATCTTAAATATCCATTGTAAGTAATGAGACTCAAAGAGCTTTATGCATGGGGGGCTGCCATGTTTTAGCTTCCATGTGGTCATGTGATCACCGGGCGCTGTCCCCACACGTGTCTCACCTCGCGTGTCCCCCCAGCCTGTCACCCAGCAGTAGTGCCCAGCCTGCGGGGTGCTCTCTTTCCGCGGGAGACACGCGTAACCCACGTATTCGCTGGGCCGCATCTCCGCGCCGGCCCTGACGAGCGCGATGTCGTAGTCGAGCTCGCCCAGCGCCGGGTAAAGGAAGCGCTCGTGCCGGTAGATGCGGCTCACGGGGACCGTGCGCTCACCGGCCTCCACCCGCCGTAGCCGGTGTTTGCCCAGAGCGATGCGCCAGCTGCCCGGATCCTCCGCCTTCCCCCTGCCAGAGAGACGCTCGTTTAAGGCGGCCGCGTGGGCTCTGTGCCAAATGACCACCGCATATGAACACCCAGAGGGATCGCTCTTACTTCTGAAAGCAGTGCGCCGCTGTCAGAACCCAGTCCTTGTGGATGAGAGTGCCACCGCACACGTGGGTGTAGGTCTTACTCCCCCTGGGGCGGACCTGTGCACCAGCCACACTGGAGGTTAGCGCTTTCGACAGGAGGAAGGTCACTTACCCACCTTTAGAGTAGATAACATCTCTGTACATTTACATTTCATTTATTTAGCAGACAATAGGTGCTGTGACATCACTTTGCCAATGGGATTTAAACTGGCAACCTTCTGATGAGAGGCGCAGCGCCTTAACCCACTGAGCCACACAGCGCTCCCTGAATGTGGCTGTAAAGGAGTTTTCCTGGAGGGGTCGAGGGGGTGTTCGAGATCGTCACCTGCAATGACACCTGCCACGGCCAGGAGTGAGGGCGGGCCTCCCTGCCCGACACGATGCGCTCGGCCACGGTAGGGCTGAAGTGCGCGAGCCCGCAGTTCTCTGGCCAGTCTGCAGGGGGCATCAGAGTGATTTTCAGTTTCAGTGGAAACATTCTGAAACATTGTATCTCTGTACTGTTAGTTTTGATTCTAAATTAATTCATGTTCTTCAGGTGGTATTTGTGTTTAGACTTCAATTATCTTTGTGTCAACATTCAAATATTAGCACATCAGTCACTGGCACACAGGCGCAGTAAAGGTGGCGCAGTTCGGATGGGACTGCATGGTCCTGCTTCGGCCTGTGGCCGGACTGCCTGTGTATTGAGGGATTGACGTCTATGTTGCTGATGGGGTCTGTTACTCTGCTATGCTGTTTATATTCGCAGTCCTTCCAAAGTGCATGAAGCCAGCAGGCGGCTGTGCCCAAATCCCACTGTGACCGTTACCACAGCGAGTAAAACAAAATAATGCAGTCAGGTGCTGCTGTGAAAGCAGCTATAAATAAAAGCATATAAAAACATCACGGCAAATCAACAAATAATCAGTGTGTGAAAATGTCACGCTGAGAGAGATAGTCATGCTTTTTGCTTCTCACAAAAAAAGATTTATCATGGGCATGTGAGAAGAAGAGATTAAACCAAATGGGGAGACAATGGAGGGAATGCAGAGAGAGAGGCAGGAAGAGGAAGGATTAGGGTTAGGGAGAGAGAGGGAGGGAGTCTTGGGGTTTGAGAGAGAGAGGGAGGAAAACGAAGAGCTAGGGATAGAGAGAGGGAGGTTTGGGATCAGAGAGAAAGAGAGGGAGGAAGAGGAAGGTTTGGGGTTAGAGAGAGGGAGGGAGAGGAAGGTTTGCATTAGACAAGGAGTGAGAATAGAGTTTAGATGGATGGATAGAAAAGAAAAGGAAGCTATTTCAGAAAGAATGGGAATGAGGTTTGTTGCAGGACTAGAAGGGAGGGGGGCCTGGGGAGCTTTGCACACGCTCAGTCACTCACCGAGGTGGAGGACTCCGCCCTGCTGGTGGCGCTCAGGGCCGGAGCACCGCGATACAGGCAGCAGCAGAGTGAGGCTCAGCAGGGTCCAGGCAGCCATGGTCCCGAGTGCCTGGCCGGGTGCTGGGGGCGTCGCTTTATCCGCTCACACGCTGGTGAACAAAGGGGCCCCACAAAGGCCCGTCGCACTGCAGGGTTCCGGCCTCCTGCCTCCCCATCAGCACTTTTAAGCCTTGCCAGGCCTGGAACGTGCTGGGCCCTCCCCTCCCGACCAGCCCATGCCCCCCCCCCGTAATCACACCACCCTCCTCATTCATGCTGGGTGGGGGCAGAATGCTTTACTGAAGCAACAGAAAAAATCCCCAATGTCAAGTGTTATATGTCCATCTTATCTGATCATTAATTGGTGCAGTAGTTTAATAATTATCTTACTACTGCTATAAAATCTCAACTGCAAATCTCCTACAGATGTGTCCAGCAGGGGGCAGGACAACGTGTTAGGTTGTAGGTGTAGGTGCTTCGCTGGGGAAGCTCACTGAACTGCAGCGGAGATGCTGATGTTTTTAAAACATCTGCCGTTTCGCTGAGCCAGCGTTTTGTATTTACTCTCCGGCCTCTCGTCACGCGTGTTTCTGTCCCCAGCACGTGTGTGCAGTCAGTGCGGCTGTCCTGACATCAGCATTCCAGTCCCGGGGCGGTCAGCGCTCTTCACGCGCAGCGGCCTGCTGGGATGCCCACAGCGTTCCCTGCCTGTGTCTGCCGGTCAGAGCGTCACACAGAACGCAGCCAGAGGGTTTATATGAGTGCAGTTTACGTTCTGGGGAATGCGGACCCACTCTTGTACCTTTTAATGATTAATGTTTTGGTGTTTATTATAATTATTATTGCTATCATTCCTATGCCATGTCTCCTCCCTGAACCCAAAGCCACGGCCCATGTTTACACAGTCTGACACTCCTCGCTTCATACAGCACAGTCCCAGGCCTTAGACTAGGCCTTAGACCATGGCTGCCATTCAGTTGAGTGCATAGAGTCCATTCTCTTTATTTATATATTTTTGTCCTTCCATACTGTGCTCATATTGTTCGTATTGTCTGATCCTGTCTATAACTGCTGCTGTAACACTGAACTTTCCCTTTGCAGGATTAACAAAGTTCAGCTTATTTTATCTTAACCTGGCCCAGTTCAGTGCAACACCAGGCTGCAGTTATCTGGTAAGCTGATTGATTAATGATGTAATAATGTGATTTCTCTATGGGAAAAGGGTATTTTTGCTCCTGGGCCATTTTTCTATCCAGAACTAGTTACACTTTTTGATTTTGTGTGTTAACAGTTTCCTGACTGCCTTGGTGGGATAGCCAATCAGAGCAGTGCATCACCATCAAACAGCCCATCACCTGGGGTTACTCCAGGTGAGAGAGCCTATCAGGGCAGTGCGCTGCCATGACATGATCCACTCTTGGTCATCTGCTTGTATCTGGCGTCTTCTGAGCAAATGGCTGGGTTCCTCTCTCAGTCTGCCATCGTGCTGGGTCGGATGCAACAGGCAAACAGCTTCAGTTGCCCCCCCGTCCGCCGAGACCCGGCCTGTGTGGGCGCTGGTGTTTCCTGTCTGTCAGGATCACCCTCACAGCTGCCAGTGGCCTCAGTGACCTGCAGCTCCAGATGGTTCCGGATGGACTGGCTCAGCTCTGTGGGGTCCAGCGAGCCCCCATGCTCGTCCCATACCACATCCTTCACTGGGAACCCCCAGCCTGCGACCCTCCCATCAGGGGTCTCAGTCTGCACCCCCACGTCCCTCAGCTCTGCACGGGTGGTCATGGTTTCGGCCTCCTTGCATGTGCGGTCCAGTTTCAGGTCAGGGAGGTCGGCATGGTGACGGTGACACTCCTTCAGCCTGGTGTCCAGTGCGGGGTCGCTGATGGAAGACACACAGAGGACAGAGGGTATGGGTCCACTGCCGGGCCATGTCCTCGCGGCCTGCTGCTGAACACAGCCTGGGGCTCGCCTGGTAGCATAGCTCATCTTGGAGTACCTGGAGACAGCCTCTGGTCCTCCAGAACAGCCACCTTCATTGGACGTTCCTGGTTCTCCACAGAGGGGGGCAGTGGTCCTCCCATCAGGACCAGGTGAGACACAGCCCTCGTAGGTGTGGGGGGTGCAGGCCCTACTCCTCGAGGGAGGACAAGTGTCAGCCCCCTCGCTCCCGTGGGAGCAGACAGCGGTGCTGATGCTCTTGGGTAACTCCGGCCCAGATGTGATCAGCTCTGCCCGACGGTATTGGCTGGCTGCCACCTCCATGGAGCTTTTGGACAGGGGCAGAATGGGGGGCCAGCACTCATCCTCAGAGCTGTCGGACCCCATGCGCCGCCCACTGTCAGCCATGCAGTGCTCATCGTAACCCATGCAGCGCTCGTCGGACCCCATGCGCCGCCCACTGTCAGCCATGCGGTGCTCGTTGGACCCCATGCGGCGCTCGTTGGACCCCATGCGGCGCTCGTTGGACCCCATGCGCCGCCCAATGTCAGCCATGCGGCGCTCTTCGGACCCCATGCGGCGCTCTTCGGACCCCATGTGGCGCTCTTCGGACCCCATGCGGCGCTCTTCGGACCCCATGCGGCGCTCGTTGGACCCCATGTGGCGCTCTTCGGACCCCATGCGGCGCTCGTTGGACCCCATGCAGCCTGCTGGCAAATGGCAGACATGCTGATTGGAGGCCTGGACGGGCACTTTAATTTAATTTATTAATTGAACTTAATTAAATAATTTAAATTTAAGGCCAGACTCTTCTCAGCGTTCAGCATCTTCAGCCTCACCTAGGCTACAGAGCATCTGCATTTACTGCATAGCACCCAGGATGGTAATTTCCCGAACTCGTACGCTTATTCTCCTGGGAGGATGATGTCAGGTACCACTATACTCAGTTTCATTGCTTCTAGCACTGATCGGATCAGACTGGATTTAGACCAGTGTACACTAGCCCCTCGGGATTATGGGATTTCTCTCCCCTTGCCTGTTGGACTGGGCAGTTATGGATTGCTGCAGTGATTACTGTAGTGTTTTCCTAAACAAACAACTAACCTTTCAAGTCATAGTGGAGGGGGGTTCAGCTGTTATACCTTTGGACAGGCTTCTAACCGTGAAGCGTTCTGCTGACCTAATGGGTGAAGCTGAGCTGTTAGGGTGAAGCTGTGCGTGTTTTTCTCAGAATTGTTTTCTTGTCCCGGCAGGTAAGCGAGAGAATTAAAGCTGTTATCAGGTACTCAAAGTCACAAAAGAAGAATGTGGGATAAATTAATCAGAAGTTAATTTTTAAACATTAGAGAAAATGTAAGATATAACATTATGAACAGTATCATTTTTATATAGCATTGTTGAAAGATATACATCAACAAATCAGATATTTTAATTCTTTGAATAAAGGTCCCTGATTTTGTATCAGTAATGCTGGCAGTGGCGTGCTGCAGTACAGTTTTATTTTAAATATGCTTTTCAGAAGGTTAAAGCCCCCCCTCACTGTGCCATGCTCACCCACCTCACCTTACCCTCACTGTGCCATGCTCACCCACCTCACCTTACCCTCACTGTGCCATGCTCACCCACCTCACCTTACCCGTGTGCCAGCACTACCTGCCAAGTCCGGTGCTGGATCTGTGTCTCCTTCGCTTGTCCTTGTCTTTCGTCTCGCTCTGGGTTCCGTCTTTGCCTCAGGGTTGAAGTTGTCTCTTTCCTCTCATAGGAAGCTGCCCCCCCCCAGTATGACCACACCCCCTCCTTTATGCTCTACCTGCTGCTTGACCTTCTGCTGCCCACACTGAAGATCCCTTGGAGTCAGTTTAAGTCGCCGTCATCCGATTATCAGCTTTGAGATGTATTCAGGTGGGCGGGGCCTCCAAAAGGCAGGTGGGGAGGCAAGTAAGCATAGGGTAGGTGCCTGAGGAAGAAGGGGACAGGAAGAGAGAGAGACAGAGGCACAAGCACAGGAAGAGGGAGAGAAAGAAGAAGGAAAAACAGGAAGAGGGAGAGACAGTGAGAGAGAAGGAGGGAGAGAGAAAGAGGAACTGGAAGAGGGAGAGACAATGAGAGGAGGACTGGAAGAGGGAGAGACAGAGGGAGAGAAGGACCGGAAGAGGGAGAGACAGGAAGAGGGATAGACAGTGAGAGAGGAAGAGGGAAAGACAGAGGGACAGAAGGAGGGAGAGACAATGAGAAAGGAACAGGAAGAGGGAGAGACAAAGGGAGAGAAGGACCAGAAGAGAGAGGGAGAGAAGAACAGCTTTCTAATTTGCTTTCCTGGTTTCCATCATTGCTTCCTCTTAGGAAACACTGTGGGAGTGATGAACCTGACCAAGCATGTGTTGTAGAACGTAATGTTTCTTCTGCTCTTTGACTTAAGTACCAGCAGATGATCTCAGATCTAAACTGTCCAGTTATGTAAACAGAGGATGACACCTGCAGGGTGGAAATGAAATGCATTCGTTACAGACAGAGCACACAGAGTGACACACCTGGTTCTTTTCTTTACTAAACCACTAGCCTTTGGTTAGCCCTGTTTTAATAAACCACATAGTGTGTAGCCACATTTTGAGAAGCAAAAGATTGTTTATAGGATAATCTGTGAAATAGCGACCCTCTCAGGCAGATTTGGGCATTTCAGCTATTAGCCTTTAGTTCAGTGTAAAACTGCATTGCTGTGGTTTGTCCTCAGTGGCAACAGTTTTCATACAGCTGCTTGGCTTAGCCTCACATGCATCTGAAATGAAGCCTCACATGTACCTGAAATGAAATGGTGAGAGACCAACAGGTCCTGACAGGAGAGCGCAGTGTTTTCACCACACTTGTCACACATTATTTCTCTCCCAGAAAGCATCAGGCTTAATCCATCACTTCAGACAAAAAGAGAGAGGTGGGCGGGGCCAAAAGCCTCACTGCCCATGTGACCAGAGTGGCTTTTATGAAGGCCTCTACAGTCGAGCTTGTCTTTCAGCTCTTACCTCTCTGCTCATTGACTATCCCTCCTGTTCTTCTGAGAGAGATCTCCTCAGTGTTGGTCCACACACATTTGAAATCCAAACAGCACCAGCAGACATCTGTCTATTGCTTCTCAGGCAAAATGAGGAGGACACGGAAAGAGCATCTGTTAATGAGGGTCCATCAATCACCATTCATGCCTTTCTGGTGCTATGGGATCTCGCCCCGATCAGCACTGCTTAGAGGGAGAGTGCAGGTTCCCGTCCCAGCATGGAGCTGCTGTTGTCTTTGAGCTGACATCCTTAACCTCGATATCTTTTATCAGTGGCCATCATTACAAAGAGCATAGACTCGCGAGCTTTATAAATGTAATAAATATTTAATAAATAAGTATAATAAAACACTTCTCTTTACATACCGCCCCCCAGTGGTGGCTGGTGGATGGGCAGTAAAATACATATATCCAGACTGATAGTCACAGGTCTGAAAAACTCAGCCTTGACCGGGATCCATGGGAATCCTACAGCTGGGGGTGATGCGAGGGGCAGTCGGAGCGCCAACAGCCAGCAAACAAACACGCTGGCGTAACTTACTGTGGGGATTTCCAGAAGGTTCCAGAAGGGTTACAACTGCTACTGGCAGGAAATGTTACAGAAGCTTCTGGAAGGGTAGCGAGAGCTAACAGTGAGATTCCAGCATGTTAAAGGTCCAGATGGACCACAACAGCTTCAAGCCTCAGACCAAATCAAGCAGCAGGAGAACTTGAACTTTCAAGGTGAAATTGCATCTGTGGACAACCTGGTCCAGAAGATTCCATCTGCAGGTCACAGGAAAACGTACCTTCTGGACACTAGAGAAGCTGTACTCACCATCCACTCTACTAAGTGCTGGGGGCAGGAGACACAGGCTTTGATGGCTGGTAAGGATAGATCCATAATGATATCTGACGTGCTTTGTGGGAAACTATTTGAGCTGATCGCCCCCTTGTGGTCAGTCCCAGTGGCGCTGCTGGCTGGAGGCCTGGTAGCAGGAGTGTTTCTCCTGCTCTTCCTGGGAGTCGCAGCTTACGTCCTGTGGAGGAGACGGCGAGTGCAAGGGTGCGACCGAGAGCTGCTCACTCTGGGGCCAGCCATCCCAGGACACACCACTCCTGTTATACTGGGCATGCAGTGAGTATTGGGCTGCATTTGTGTGTCCTGTCAGACTTTACTGACATCCCTCCCCGCTTGGCACATTCATGAAGAGACCTAGGGCAGAGGTATCATCTCGCCGGAAGGTCTGTGATGTTTCATCGATGCTGTCACCCGCTGCTCTTGATTCTGATTGGTCTCTCCAGCCGGCTGGGGGACATCCCATTCCAGGTGCTGCACAGCGTTAAAGGATGCACTCATTCTGGCACGGAGGGGCAGGAGGGGGGTGAGGAGGTGGAGAGAGGCTGGTCAGGTACCCTCAGTCAGCACGGATTCTTTGCCATGGGGGGTAGGTGCCAGGGGGCCATGTGTGGATCAGTGGGCTAAGTCTGTGTGCCTGTAATCAGAAGGTCACCGGTTCAAACCCAGCCTCAGCACATCTGCCGGTCTTTAAACAAGGCCCTTAACCCCCAGCTCACTGGGCACCCCAACAGGTGGCTGCCCTTTACAGACCGCTTACTCTACAAGGAGCAAGTTGAAGGAGGCATAAAAAGACAATTTCCCCAGGGGATCAATAGAAGTATCAGTTATTCAGTTTATGGGTGGGAGAGGCACAGTTGTGGGCTGGCATTTGCACATTCATGTTTGTCTGGATTCATCTGGCTGCTCCAGGATCCTCCCGCCACCTAAGAACATGCAGAGTGCTGGGTATGTGTTTATGGTAGATGATGGACGGCTTTATTGTTTGCTGTGATGTTGATATTTGTGAATTTCCTGCTTTATCCTCCCCTGCCCCTCATTCTCACTCACCTCCTTCCTGTTGCTCCACAGCCTCCTTCCCTTTGGGGAGACTGCAGCCGCACCTGTACCAGGTGCCAGCGGAGCCCAGCGAAGGGCCGCCCCCTGCTGGTGGATCGGTGCAGCTGTGTTTCGGCGTCGCGTACCGGCCCGATGCGGAGCAGCTCCTGGTATCTGTGCTCCGCGCTGCCAATCTGCCGCCCTGCTGCCAGTCCGGCGGTGCGCTGCTCAAGCTGCAGCTGTTGCCTGAAGGTCGACGCCGGCACCAGGCCACGGCCCGGCAGAGGGGCTGCGACCCCACCTTTAGAGACAGCTTTGTCTTCCAGGCGAGTCCTCATTCTGTGGAAGCCGGGTCCAACTGGTACTTAAACCCGCAACCCTGGTGGTTTACAGCCATGACACCTCAGCAAGTGGGGGGGGCATTCAATCCTGAGAGCAGCATTTTCTGGGCAGACAGTCCCTGCAGCAACACCTGTACCGTCTGGGTGTCAACAAGGACCGAGTTCACAAACACTGTTCTATAGCATGAAATCGCCACCTGCAGCAGTTCTCACTGTGGCAGAAAAGTAACCAGTTAACTGTGATAAACTGCTAGTTTCAGAGCAGCCTTCATCGACATATAGCCAATGAAATTGTGTACCCCGAGGGCACTGGAGACCTTTGTTTGTCTCCATCTAGTGGTCAAAACAGGCAGTGACTGTATAGTTACCCACGTAACATTTTGGCAACATTGGTATTGCCACTACACTGGTATTTTTATAAAGAGAAAATGAAAGTGCATGTCATTCAGATTGTCATAATATTAAATATGATGCTTCTCAGTGGTCCAGAATGGTTTGGTCAATAGGCTCACATAGCTAGAATGTGGTAGGTAGATAGGGTTAGAGTATGGTAGGTATGTAGGGTTAGAGTATGGCAGGTATGTAGGGTTAGAGTATGGTAGGTAAATAGCCTACCATGGCTATGGTAAATAGCCATTTGCACCTTGTCTCTGTAGGTGTCAAGCGAGCGCCTGGACCAGTGCACACTGTGCCTGTCCCTCTTCAGTGTGGACGGCCTGAAGAAGCACCATCTGGAGGGCAGGGTCCTGTACCCCCTGAAAGAGTGGGCTCTGCGAGACCACACAGGCCGGGCGCTGTGGAGGGATGTGGAGACTGACAACGATCAGGTACAGCCAGCGGACAGCAGAGGGCGACATCGGCCCTGGAGTGGTACATGATGGGGTTGATAGGCTGTGATGCCCTCCCCCCTCACTGCCCTCGCACAGCCCTGCTCCGAACATGGTGACATTCAGGTGTCCCTGAACTACAGCCCGCCCCTGCAGCGGCTGACGGTGATGGTGCTGAGAGCACGGGGGCTACGCAGGTTACACGGCGATCCAGGTGAGTAACCAGGCTCCAAGGGAACCAGAGACAGATCAGGGAGTTTCTAGGGTTTATGTTACTGAATGATTGGAGTTTTTTTCTGAATATTCACAGACCCACTTCTGCTCGAGAACCAGAAGCTCAGTAAGTGCTGGGCCCAGGGTACCCTACAGTTCCGGTACTGCTCCGGGGCCCGTGTGCACCGGTAGAGATTCATGGCCCATGTGCTCTGGTACTGATCGGGGCCCCGTGTGCTCTGGTACTGATCTGGGCCCCACGTGCTCTGGTACTGATCCGGGCCCCGTGTGCTCTGGACAGGCATGTGCATTCAGGTGACGCTGCAGATCCACACTCAGGTAGTAACCCGCAAGAGGACAGCAACCATGAGGGGGGGTGCAGACCCCACCTTCTGCGAGAGGCTTTCCTTCAAGCTACCCCCCAAGCACCTGGATGAGGCCTGCCTGAGTCTGGAGGTGCTACAGGCCTCCATAGGAGGGCTCTGTAAGTATTCCATGACACAGTGACATCACACACGGAGCCCTCTGTCTAACAATGTGACATCACACACTGACATCAAATCACAAACACTATCATTTCTAAAATACCGTAACACATCTCAAGACCTGAACCAGCTTATTAATCGTACACCTCCTGTACCCCTGACAGGCTCCGTGGGCCTGGTAGTGATTGGCCCCTTCATGTACGCCCGCGGCAGAGAGCTGGAGCACTGGAGTGAAATGGTCAGCAAGCCCCAGGAGCTGGTCAGGAAATGGCATGGTCTTGGCCCCGCCCCCTGGCAGAGACCACACCCCCTGACTGCAGATACCACTCTCAGCCCCACATCAAGCAGCACGGAGAAAGAGATCGAAATGTCAGAGTAATGCCATCCCTCACAGACCAGACATACGGCCCAATATGGCCGCTTGGTCACTGAGAGAAGCTTACAGTTACAAATTACATCGTCAGGTCCTGAGCCCCAGTCACTTTATTAGATTTTAAAATGCTGTGTGTGGCAGGCTTATGACAGAAATCACAAACTAACTTTTCAACAAGCTGTAAAAAATGGCTTTCTGTACCACCAGGTGCATGTGTCAACCAAACAGCAAGATTAAAATCACTTTAACAAAGAAAAACACACAAAAACAGTATGCTTGTCCTGGCAGTCTTCCAGTCATGTCCTCCAGGATAAAACTGTATTCAGCAATAAAGTAATTTAAAAATTGTGAATTGAAGTACAGTTGACAATGTAATCGTATATTTTATAGAATTAACAATTAGTACACAAAATTATAAACTGTTAAAACTTTTTAAATAAAATGCAAGCAAAAACAGCCCAGTCAGCTTCTTCCTGCTGAGCCTGTCTGGTCTTTTTTGAGACTGTGTGGTGTCAGCTCCCCACCACGTGTGACCTCCAGTGGAAATGGTCTGCACAGACACCCGATGACCTGCTATCAGACAGCTACCTAGATGTAATGTCCCCTTTCAGTCTGATGTTTGGGGGCCTTTTCAGTGTTTTTCTGGTTTTCGGCTGAAAGGACACGTTATTTCTCCACTTCCTGTTGGCGGTAGCTGATCCCAGCCTACTGAAACTGCAGCACCTCTGAGTGGTTATCTCTGGCCTCTCCCAGGCCTCTAGGTCACAACAAGGTGTGGAACACTCTGGTCCGCAGACTGCTGAACCTGGGAGTGTTCCAGACGCCGCGCTCGATCTCCCTGCCGGACCTGGAGCAGACACCTCTGGGTATGAAGGAAGAGCGTGGTGGGGGGGTCCGACTGGCCTGGGAGCTCCAGACTGTGGGCGAGCATCGCTGAAGCCTTTCCACGGCGACTGAGTGGTGACCCTGCAGACACTGGTTTAGCCTCACAACCATCACCATGGACAGCAGTGTTTGTGGGCTGCATGGCATTCCCCAGTACACACACTCATCACCCCCAAGGCTAGCCACCCTGTTCCAGTCCGTCACCAAGCCCCCATCCTCGCCCATATCTGCCAGGCTGCACAGTGCTTGCAGGCAGGCCTGCACCAGCAGGGGGTTCTCTGGGAGTGTCTGCATGGTCTCCACCAGCGAGGGGAGCACGCCGCCCCGCACCAGCAGCTCCTGCTGGACGTCTGCGAGATCCGGGCAAAATGGCTTCAGCTGGATGGATTTACACCGAGCTTCAGAAATATAATCATCTTTCTAACCTAAACTCGGCACGGCCCTCGGGGAGCCCAGACGGGCCCCGTTTTTGCAAAAAAACAATTTCAGCAGAAATGTTGACTGACTGGCAGGGAGTAAAAATGAAGACTGTCTGAGGGGGGGTCCCTTCGTATTCAATGCAGATGCCATTTAGCATAATACCAATTAGCCACACAAGACACACGTTTAAATTCCTGTTTTTTTATAGTGACTGATGCATGAAAAACCTTTTTCATGTAAGACTGAAGGGAAGCATATCACTGTTATGAGAGCTGAAATGCAGAAATAGATTTATGTGAGGCTGAAGCCTAATCATTCATGTTACAGTGTGGTTTTCCGCTTGCAGGCATCCTTGGTTGTTGCCTGTGAGGGTTTATACTTAAAGTTTCTAGCTATCAAAAAGGCCTGGGGTACCAGCCATGAAGTGGCCCTAAGGAACTCACAGTCAGCCAGGCAGATCCTGCCCAGGGCCCGGATGACGTGCAGCAGCAGTTCCTGGTCTCCGCATGCCAGCAGTCCCAGCAGAGTAGGTGCCAGTCCCGCCCTGATGCAGTGCTCTCTCACAAAGGCTGCAGGGACGTGTAATGCTGCTTTTCAATCGGCGTCCACCAGGGGGAGCTCACTGACCTGCGCTGACAGTCACAGCTCTCTGCAGTTCAATGTCCCTGCTAGTTGTTTAGCACTTGTGGGACTTGAACCTATGCCCTTTTATGTTAAAATTGATGCTTTTAACCAGCTATCTGAATAACTTGCAGCTTACATTTGACTTAGTAAATGTACTTTAGGGAAGAAGTTCAAATCCAGTCCAGGTACTGAACCCATATGTATCATGGTTTCTTCATTGGTTACCCCTCCTAGCCCCTCCCCTTACCATGCCCGCTCAGTTCAGCAACTAGCTGGGCCGCCTGTAGCGTGAGGGGGCCCCTTGTCCTCAGCATCTGTGCCAGCGTGCACAGGATCCCACTTGCTGCAATCCACTCAGCCGCTCCCTCTGCTGGAAACGAATATAAATGCACAAGCACAAACTTCTTAGCGCTCCAACAGTGACAGACACAGGTTGGGGGTCAGTTATGCACCCCAGTGAAATGGTATCTGTGTTAAGGTACGCCTTAAATAAATATGAAAGCCAGAATTATTTAAGAATATACCGTAATACTCATAGCTTGGCAAAGACAGCCTATCTGTGAAGGACCTTCAGCTGACTGTGGGGCTGGCAGGAGCGGGGGGGTGGGGCGTAATATGGCTAAAGCTAATCTGACTTGTGGCTAAAATACGGATTAACCTCTCTGTCTTTTCCGGCTGCTGGCCTTCAGGACTCTCCCAGGCCACATACCCTGTCCACTTCCTGTCCTGCAGCTGACGGCCAGGAAATGCCACCCCCACCCAAAGGGTGCCCCAACCTGCCATGAGCTCCGTGATTCACTCAGCAGCTGGGGTCTTATGCAGGGAGTTTCCGCACAGTGCTCTGTGTGCGGGCGTGACATGTGCTAGGCTAACTGATCATATGTAGATCCATACAATTCCACAACAGACCACAGGGTGGCACTCCACTCACTGCCATCCTGCAGGGCTGTCAGCAGAATATCCAGGTGGGGCGTCAGCTCCTCCACCACCAGCTCGGTGCTGACGCTGATGGCCTCCACCGCCTCAGTGAAAGACCCTGGCAAACATCCCCCATCAAAAGTATTCTCACAGATAGCTAATAACCTGTGTAGCTCACACCACTGGCTAGACAGCATGATCGGAGGCTTTTGCTTAGCTACCCAGTCGGCGGTATTATGATAAGTGGGTGCTGATGCATTATGGGAAATGCGGGTGTGACACTGCCTCGAAGCTTAGCTTAGAGATACACTCCCACCTGTGCCCATACAAGAACATACCTACCCTCTAATCTTCCCATGGGATCCCCCCACAGAAGCAAACTCACCCATGGCCTTGGCCCCCATGACCTCCGAAGCCTGAATCCCCTCCTGAGCTCTCTCTGCACTGCCGGTTCTTCTGCTTTCAGGGTCCGGCTAACAGTGCGGGCAGCGTGGTAGATGCTCAGCGCCGTCTTCCTTTGGAAAATAACACCCTCCTCAGTGCATTCAGCCACCTGTCCTCCCTCTGCACGCTCCTCGCACTCTCTCCCTCTGTCTCGCTTTCCCTCCTTCTCTCTGTCTCCCTCTCTGTCCCATTCTCTCTCTCTCTCTTTCCCTCTCCCACCCACTCTCTCTCTAACCCTACACTGATGCCGTCTTAACTCCAAATCTCGGTAGAGCTCCAGACATTCCTGTCACCCAATCTGAGACCCAGGCTACAGCTGTCCAAATAACCAACATCGCTGGCATTTCTGTTTCCTCTGTAGATCCAGTTTAATCACAGAGAGTTTTCGTTTCCATCCATCCATCCATCCATTTTCCAAGCCGCTTATCCTACTGGGTCGTGGGGAGTCCGGAGCCTATCCCGGAAGCAACGGGCACGAGGCAGGGAACAACCCTGGACAGGGGGCCAGCCCATCGCAGAGTTTTCGTTTCATGACAGTAAATTCAAACAAGAGGCTGGCACTGAAGAGTGCATGGTCCTTTGTCCAGGTACAGATTGTGACAGGAGTGAAGAGCATGTACGTCTTAAAACAGCTTTATTCAGCACAGCTTCTCATAGACAACCTTCTGAAATATCCTCTCAGATTACAGCATTGAGGAAAAACAACATTTCAGTGCATTATTCTCTAACCCCACCTCGCATCACTGGTTAATTTACAAATAAGCATTCTGCTGGCCTCTCAAGTCTGTGATAAGGCAGCTGAGTCAACAATGTTTTTAATGTTTTGAAATATCCCTGCTTAAAAATCACATGGTCCTTAACCTAACTAACTGGCCCTGCACTCATGCGAGTTAAACACTAGATTAAGAGGTTACCCAGAACCACACTGGACCGGGCAGGTCTTTTCACAACCAGAAATGATTTACAATCAGTATTTGATTTTTTTAAGAAACATTACATCCATGGTCAAAAACATATTTAGCTGTAACCCAGTTAGAGCCAGTTTAATCATCATCACTCTTGTGGGTGTTTCTTGCCGACTATAACATTAGATACCTGAAGATATTTTGCGAGATGAAGGATTTAAACTAGAGATATTGAGTGTGAGGATTCAGAATAAGCCGGCATCACAGACGCATGTTTTAATGCATGAAGATGCCACCCACTAAGGCAACACCACCACCTGAGCGTTGCTAATAGGACACGGACCTGGTCACATCACTGACAGAAACCACAGCGCGTCATTTTGGGGAGTAAAAAAATAACCCAGCAGTCTCCGAGCTCCAGCAAAACCAGCCATTAACAGAACAAACAAAACATTACAAAAAGGCAAGTATCTGAATCCAAACAGCTCGGCTAGAAACCGCTTGTCATAAAACAGCTGAAAAATAAAACGAAAAACATTTTTTTTAAAAAGTGTCCGTGCCACCAGGAAGAACAAGGAGTTTGTGGTCTTGGGCGCACTGGTTAGGGCACACTCGCTAGGCCACACCAGCCGTTCCAGGCTCCAGACCACTGGAGATGGTCTCGTAACCTACAGAGACCAGAGTTAAAACACTGTTCTCGATCTCCGGCTGAGCCTCGGGAACCACCTCCGGCTCTTTGGACCGCTTCCGGTTCCCTGTCTTGGCTTTCGTCTTTTTGTCCCCCTGACTCTCCTCCTTCTTGACCTTGGCACATCTGGTCTTGGCCTTGACGTCACTCTTGGTCCTGGCTCGTCGCTTCCTCACCCTGGTGTCTCCACCCTGGCTCTCCTTGGGATCCTCCTCCCCTGAGAGAATCCGGATCTGCTTGTCGATGACACGGTCAATCATCTCAAAGGCCACGTCAATCATACCGGCCCCAAAGCCATGAGTCGCGTTGTTAAACGTCCTGCTGTTCACCGGGTCATGGAATGACTTCCTCATTTCCTCAAGATAGTTCCTAAATGGAAAAAAAGAAAGAGAATGGTTGATGTACTCCATTCTGTTTAACTACAGCACACAAGAACTTCAAGAGGCATGAAAAGCTACTCGATTGGTACCTTGACTGTTTTTACGTCTCGTAAATCTCATACAGAACAAAGAAAATGGCAACACACCTTGTCTCGATGATTTTGGACCAGTGTTGCACCTGATTGGTCTCGGGAAGCAGCTGCTTTGCCACATTGTCATAATCCATGTACTGGGAAGCAAACTCCTTCACGTCCTTGCAAAGGGCAGCCGTGTCACCTGGAGATGCAAGGTCACACTCCATCATTACATGAGTAATGTAGAAGGCAAGATAGGAGAAAATACAATTTGCCCATGAGCATGAATAAAGTATCTGTATTCTGGTGACATTTCCCATCATATGAAGCTCTCGACTCTCTGGGGGGCCAAGCTGAAGGGAGCCTCTACCTTCCGTCAGTTTGGAGAAGGAGCTGGACACGGCGGTGGTGGTGCTGGGCGACAGCCCGAAGGAGCTGAGCGCCTCCAGCAGCGCCTTCCTGCTGGCCGGCCCGCGGCTGACGCGGGTGTAGGCCGCCAGCGAGCGCAACGACATCTTCTCGGGCGCCTCCAGCCGCCTCTTCACCTCCTCGTAGTGGATCTGGTACTTTAGCGCCTTGGAGCTCTTCATGTTGGGGTCCAGAAGCGACGCCACCTGAGCAAAGGGCATCTTCAGGAGGGAGCCAGTCCCGTCGGCGCTCACCACCGTCTGCTCCACAGCCTGCCCATTGGACACCGCCTCCACCTGTGCCTGGCTCACCCCAGCAACGAGCGCTTGGCCCAGCCCTTCGACTGTCGCCTGGCCCAAGGCCACCACTGTGGCCTGGCCCAGTCCCTCACTCTGGGCTTTATGCAGAACTTCCACTATCTCGACCAGCGGCGCCTCCAGGGCCACCTCCACCATCTGCACCTCGTGCAGGCCATCGCTCTCCTTGCTGGGGTCACCCTCCATCCCTCCGTCTTCCTGGTCAGTAATGCTGCTGCTGGTCAGCTTTTATTCTCTATTCCTCTGAAGACATCTTGACATCTTCTCCCCTTAAGAGTTAGGACTTTGACTGAAAAGCCTCGCTCCGTTTTTTACCTGTTGTTGTTCTACATCGTTCAAGAAAAAAAAGCAAAAACAAACATGAGCAAGTATCTTAACAGCAAAAATAACTGGCTAGCCAATGAGGTTAAACATTCTTTTGGCCCATCTTGGAGAGGGTAGGGTGAGGTGACAGGAAATGGCTGGCCCTCACTATTTGCAACAAATTTTTATTGCACAGTTACCATTTCACTTCCTGCATTGCACTCTCTGCTTTTTATTGCAATGCGCTTTGTCCTGCATTGTGCTGTTGTTTGTTCCCCCGCAACTGTTTTAATTTCACTGTGTTCCTCCCAACAAATGACAGTAACTTAAGTAACTTAAGTCTTGTTCCTCAGTACCCAATGTGCACCACCTCCCTCATCTTGTTTACCAGCTCTGAATAATTGTCCTAACAGAACTGAAGAAAGTGCCTATTGTTGTAGGCTAGGCGGAGTTGGGCTCCTAAGTGTTTCTTTGTGGTTATTATTGGGGTGTCTTATTGGCTACCCTGAATGACAGCTTGCCTGTAACCCTGCATATAAAATTTATTTATGCAACATTTTGCTTCATTGCCAAACTTCTGTTCCAATTTACACAATCTTCCTCAAAAATCAGGTGGATAACTATATTTCTGTCTGTCTTGCCATGTGACATGTGTATATTATATTTATATGGCTTAGTATTTATACTCTGTTTATGTATGGATATCCTTAGGAGATATAATGTTAACATACAACTGCTTGTGTAAAGCAAGCATATTACTGGTCTTACAGTTATTAACAATTATGTACTATTATTGTCGTTTACGCAATATCTTGCAGCCCGGTTAGGTTTAGCCCCGGCTGCAGTAGTCGGCCAGACATCAGCGGGCCACGTGGTTATTAGCAGGCGGTTAGTTGGCCGCCATCTCAGCAGCCGATCTCTCCAAAGCATTCCGTCCACACGGTAGCCGGTGGGCAGACCTGCACCTGGGACCCTCCTGGTGATGTATCCTGGATCCATTATGCCAGTTGCAATTCAGAGAAGGAGTCATGTATCAGCCAAGTAGGCTGAAGAACATAAAGGTGCTATATCCGCCTTGTAAGGCAGTCCCTGCTACCGGTGTACTGCATGACTAAGCAGTCTGATGTATAAAACAATTTACACAGAGAAATATAAATAATACATGTATATAACTGTCAACAAAAAGTTCCGTTAATTGAATCTCTCTCCCCCCTCCCAACCCGAGTAACTGATCCTAGACCAGTGCGTGGGTGAACAAAGTGCAATTTCCATCTTTCGCCGTGTTTTTGTCAGGAAGCTCGGCGCTGCGCTGCTGCCGCTCGACGTGGCAAATGTCTTTAAAACGCAGCTAATAGCACAGCCGCCGCAGCCCTGCGGAGCACTTCCATGGACTCGGATCCGACGGGAAGTTTGCTACAAGCTGACGGTTTTCGTACTTACCCCGGCTACTGCTCGCTTTTTAGCTGTGTCGCACTGATCCTGGAACAGTATATTCGGAAACGAGGAACAATTCTCTTCTTCAGTGGTGGTTTAATGTCTAAAATTTCGTTTTATGTGCGCAGCCGCCGCAGACCCGGAATCTGCTGCTTATTGGTGTCTTCGCGTGTCAATTATTACAGCTCGCCCTTCCCATTGGACGCTTCAGATATCACTCACACTTTGGTAGCGAATCATAAGCAGAGGCCTGCCTGGTTAGCCACAAGTACCCCATAGGACGGTCTCCTATTATGCTAAAGCGGAAATTGAGGTTTTGTAAATGTCCTAGGTTTTTCGGGGGGTTCTTGGGTTTAGATATACTGTTGTTGAGCCCAAGCCAGTCCCTGATTGTTAAATGAATAATATAACCTAGATTAATTTTGCAGAAATCGTGATACGTACTTACGATGTCAAGTAAATGTGATCACTTTCTCCAGTTACACTTAAGCAGCAAAAATCCTTCAGAGAACTGAAACGTGACGTCGGCCACAATAAAGCCATTGGTTGAGAGGGCTGACTACATGTAGTCTATTAAAAACTAGACTGCAGGATCATAGGGGTTGGCCAGCAGACCACCATTTCTGCACTATTGGTTTGCAATCAGGGGACCATTTATAGTGGATCATTCAGTGTTCAATGGTTAAAAATGTTTTATTTTTTAATGAATTTGGTTCATATCTTTTTAGTTGGATTGTGACTTAATTCCCAAAAGGAAAATGTAGGTCCTGGGGCCAAACCAGCTCAAAATGACTGATTTAGACATTTCGCCTTTAAAGGGTATGTGTTGTCTCATAACACATGTAATAAGATTTACACAGATTTGAACCTGAATTGGCCATCTGGCATACCAAGTATTTTCCGAGTGGGCAGGTGGTTTTGTGGCCGGCAAAACTTATCTGTTGTGGGGGTCCCCCCTCCCCAATCTGCAAAATTAATCACAGGTATGTAAGTAAAGTACTTATGTATGGATGTATGTATTTATCTATCTATTTTTGGTAATTGACAAACAAAATGGCTCTTTGTGTATCTTTTAAATGAAGTTTCTGAAAATAAATACACACTTAGATTAAGCTTGATATGATGCTGTGATGCTTTACTTGTTTGGTAATGATTCAGAGCCCAACTTTCACATAAATAATAAAATGTTTCTTAGGTTACTCCCTCCTGTGTATGCAGACATTAGGTAACATTGTGTGTTAAAATGTCATAATCCATCCAGTCTCTAAAATACAGGGTTAACTGTGTTCACTTGTTATATGGTTCCTCTGATCACAGGCACAGAGGCATAGTTTTGTGCATTTTTGAGATTTTGCGATAATTATTTTTATTTTATTTTAATTAATTAAATTTAATTTAATTTGGGATTTGAATCATGGACATCAGCCCCTAACCTTCTGAGCTACCAGTAAACACAACCCCTAACGTGTACTGTACAGGCAAGCCTCTAGCATCTATAGCACGTCGCAAACTATGAATTTATTTGTTGGAAGCCAAGTAGCCTGCGTTCACATTGAAGCAAAATTCAAGACGTATTATACTTTTAAAATATATTGTTATGCTTTAATCATAATTATTACCCTAAGTCATATCGTCTTGGACTTGTGCAGCATACAATAAAAATCAGTAATTTGCAAAAGTTCATATTATAAAGTATTAAAGTATATGTAGAGAATGTGTTTTCAGGCGTGTATGGTGCTGCTATAGATCAAAGGGGGCGGGGCAGAACGCGTCAGTGTAAAAAAAAAAAAAAGTTTTTTTTACAAAATTGAAGAAAGTGTTTTGAACTCGAGACATTGGTAAACGCAGCTTCAGCGCCAGTACTGGGGAGTGATACCGTGGCACACAGGGATCGAGTACCATTTCGCATGCAGTTCCTGTTTCGAGCCGCTCTCCGCACGTAAACTTAGGAATGCAGATCCACGCCCACAACAAACGTTGGTGTTTTGTCGGAGAAGCGGACGTAAACTCCATGAGTTAATTAGAATTATTACGGATTTTAAGGGATTTGCAGACTCCAGACCTTAACCAACCTCCGCCTTTAATTCTTTACCCAAGAGAAACTCGGAAACATGCTGAGCTCAATTAAAAGTATCACAGTGAATTACGATGCAGTAAATGAAGGGAAGACCTTCTCCTCCGGGGACGTGCTGTCCGGCCGCGTCCTGCTGGTGCTGTCGAAGGAGACGAAGATAGAAGGTCTTCGGGTGAAAATGAAAGGAAAGGCCGAGGTGCAATGGAGCGAGAGACACGGAGATAAAACCCGATACTACAGCTCCAAAGAGAAGTATTTTAAGCTGGAGCAACTGGTCACTGGTCAGGAGAAGGGTAATGGTGAGGACGTTACAGTTGTTGGTTGTTGTTGTCCTTCTATTAAAAGTGTTGTTATTACCAATATATATTATCGTAATTATGTACAGCACTTATAAATAGTGTAGTTTCGACATCAACGGTCCTGCACCATTCAGTTTTTCTGCAGTGGGAGCCACTGTTGTCTGAGACTGATGGCATTGTAGGTTCGAGTCTCACTGAGTCTCTGTGTGTGCCCGGAGTTTGCATGTTATGCACCCTGTACATGTTGCATGTTATTTATTTAATTTAGTTATCTATTTCATTAGTCCTGTGACTGTGTATCTGGACGCAAGCTTATGGTGTTTTCTTTACTAAAGGTGTATCGCTGTTTGACAACAAAAAACGGCTATTCAAACGCACCCAACAATCCATTTAAAATGGAAAGATTTCCCCGTATTTCTTAATCACATTGTGCAAAGTAACGCCAGTACAATATATCCTCTACCCTATTTGTGTAAGCGACCTATGGACCTAAGTCTACATGATATTCAGTAATTCAGTTCTTGTAAATTATTTCTTCATGCTATTTAGTTTTTAAACTAGGAGGGAATGTGTGAATATAATAATATCGTTATTCTCTCCAGTACATTAGCATTTATTTTATTTAGTTTGACGCTTTTGTCCAGAAGCGACTTTCAAATGACGTACAAGTTGGTTATCTAGTGGGAATCGTTGTGCATGGTGGGGTTATCGAATTGTCTGCCTGATGATAATGACATTTCTGGCAGAGGCGTGGGTGCTGCCGTTTTCCTGCAGAAGCAAAAAGAAAACCAACCGTGCACGAAGGCACTTTCAATGTATTGTATGAAAACGAGTACGTGTTCTTCTGTACGTGAAAGGAGGCCTGGTTTTTACACAGCAGATAAAACTGGTTCTGACCCGGACTAAAAGGATATTTGCATCGATGTAGAAAAGTAAAACTGATTAAAAGTACACATTTAATTCAGCCATAACTGCTACTGAACCATTGGCCAGGGCGTGGCTGTACAATTAACGTTATTCATATTGTGGCCCCGGGCAGACGGAGGCATCGTGATGGCGGCAGCACAGAAACACAAGAAGGGGCGGAATTGCATGGAGTTGCTCTTTTAACACGAACAACAATTACGCCGCAAGCACGCTGGGATATTCGTTCGCGGGAATTGTTCTGAGGGAATTGTTCTGAAGGAAAAATGATTGGTTCAGAGAGATAACCAATCAGATTATACAGGAGGTGGGCCCAAGCAACTAGAGGAAGCAGGACCAACCACTCAGATGTCTATGTCCCACCTCCTCTAGATGTTTGGACTTTGGACCCACCTCCTTTATAATCTGATTTATCTCTCTCAACCATCTTTTCCCCTTCTGCCCTCAGATCGATTCTGTGTATGTGGAAATTCAATCCCACCAGCTCTACATATATATTTAGCTTGTGCTGAGCTTTCCCTATAGTAGCTGAACCAGTTTCGCCAACCCTGCATGACTATATCAATCATTAATACTTACCATTATAAGTATTTAATTAACTAAAGAATTTAAGGATATTCCTGATAATACCCATCGTACATCCATCCATTACCATCCGCTTATCTGGGGTTCACGTAGCGGGGGTAGCAACTTCAGGAGAGACCCAGACCTCCCTCTCCCCAGCCACCTCTACCAGCTCTTCGGGGGGATGCCGAGGTGTACAATTTATTTAATTATAACCTTTGCAGGTATAATTAAAGTAATAGCATTAATATATTAAGTTTTATGCATTATAAAAATGAACATTTTCCATTTCATTTTCAGATGTTGTCCTGGCTGCTGGGAGCCATGTTTTCCCGTTTACATTTCAGATTCCTCAAGGGTAAGAATCACACTGTGGATTTGGGGTTTATGATCAGAACCTTCTCTGTAAACATCTCAGCTTTCTTCCCTTGACAGGAACATGCCATCTTCCTTTAAAGGAGATCATGGAAAAGTGGAATACAAGCTGGAGGCAAAGCTGAGCAGGTCCTGGAGGTTACCAAGTAATGCAGCATCCGCGTTCACCTTTGTTTCAAGGCCGGATATCGGCGTGGCTCAGCTGATGGTGTGTAGTACTCACAATGTCCACTAGGTTATGCTGTACACCTGTGGCCTGTACTATGAAGCAGGGTTACTGGCTTTTTGGGGTAACTTGTCAGATTTAAGGTAGTCTGGGCAAAATGTAAGTGAACGAATATGAAGTCCATTTAAACGGTGGTACCTTATATCCAACAAGTTACCCCGATAAGCCAGTAACCCTGTAGTACAGGCCACAGGTTATTATGGTCCCTTTCAAACTGGTCTTACATATACAATGAATCATCTGAAACCAGTACATTTGTCCTGGGTATATTAAATCCTGTCACCTGATAAGAAGTAAACTTCCAGGTTTCTAGGTATTTGTTCCTGTAACTTTCTCAATAGTGATGTACATTTTGCAGATGTCAGTAAGAGATTGTTTTGTGCCCTGTCACTCACAGTCACCCCAGCATGGCACTGTCACAAAGAAGATGAAGCTCTTCACCTCTGGA
>JAODJU010000041.1:1877917-1897569 GCA_026776725.1 Gnathonemus echidnorhynchus
ATATGATCCTCATCAGAGTGACATTATTTTCTGTGTTTCATTGTAGGTTTACTTGGATGTTCCCTTTGCCATAGACCCAGAGGTCAAGTTACCATTGGTCATCCTTCCAGCTGAACTAAGCCCAGGAGGATTTCCATATAAACCCCTCCCAGGTGCTGATGCACCCATAACTGCCCCAGGGGGATTTCCTTATCAACCTGCCCCAGGTGCTGCTCCACCCATAAATGCCCCAGGAGGATTTCCTTATCAACCTGTCCCAGGTGCTGCTCCACCCATAACTGCCCCAGGGGGATTTCCTTATCAACCTGCCCCAGGTGCTGCTCCACCCATAACTGCCCCAGGGGGATTTCCTTATCAACCTGCCCCGGGTGCTGCTCCACCCATAACTGCCCCAGGGGGATTTCCTTATCAACCTGCCCCGGGTGCTGCTCCACCCCTGACTCCCCCAGGAGGATTTCCTTATCAACCTGCCTGGGGTGCTGCTCTACCCCTAACTCCCCCAGGAGCATTTCCATATCAGCCTCCCCAAGGGGAACCTTATACATTTCTATCCTATTCTAGTCCCGATGCACCACCAGCTTATGATTTATTGGGTCAGCATTCACCCCAGTCTTTTCCAAATGCCCCTCCATCCTACAGTGACGCAATTAAATGTCAGCCCCCAACTGCCCCAAGTTGCTCTGTACCCCAAATGCCCCAGGGTACATATCCACTTCGAGGAGCCCCAGATGCGCCCCAGGATGCATTCAACTCCCCATCCTCACCTGATTCTTCAGGAAAAGGACCAATCTAATGCAGAAAATATTCTAACTGATACCATACTGGGTAGGTTATCTAAGGGAATGGTGCATTAGCTAAGGACCAGACGTCAAGGGATTGACGCCACACTTCCGCAGAAGTTAAACTATAAAAATCTATATTGAAATATATAGATCTATTCTTACTTTATGATTGTGGAAAATCAATAACACATTGGTCATTCCTGTTGTACAGTGACTTTTTGTCCGTATGATTTATGTATTAATATTTTCTATAAAATTAGTCAGGTATTTATATCAAGTGCCTTAAATGATACTTTTAGGTCTGCTAGAGATAGCAGACATTTAAAAACTGTTTTGTTTATTACACACATTTTAAATTGATATATGTATTCAATTTTATCATGTTGTCTAATCATACATACAAATCTTATTATTTTTTTACCACTTTCTTCATTAACTGTGTGTCCCTTAAGTCATCTTCCCCCGTGTGTCTGTTTTCTCACCTTCTAAAAAAGGCTACGGTTCCTTTCAGATCATTTTCAGATCACATCTTTGTTTTTTCCAGCGGGAATTTGACTCTGCAAACGGAGGTAAACTTCAGCTATCATACCATTTTTTAGTTTTTGAAATGTTATGCTGCTCGTCACACGCTTAAAGTTCCACCCTACTAGACTGTTATGGAGAAAGCTTGTCCAGTCAAAAGAAATGAAACCAAATCTGACTTGGTTATAAAAATTCTATTTATCTGTAGAAGGTTAGCTAGCTAAATGTTAATCAAGAGCTACGGTGGACTTACCTCGAAATTTTCCACCTAGTTAACAGGGTTGAATGTGAGTAAATCAGGGTGGAAATTCAAATAGAATAAATTGTATTTTATGTATATTGCAAATGATATTTGTTAGGAAATATCAGCACCACTTATTACAGCTGAGTGGCAGCGACATGTTTATTATTTGTTACTCCTTGTTTGTTATATAAGTTTTTGTTACTGACCTGAAATGTGCATGTCTGTTAGACCCACAAGTTTGTTGGTTTTTATGAACAATAGACCCTTAGCAGGTACTGTCTTCATCACCTTACAGGCAACACTTATGAAAGTTTGTATCTATCTGTCACTACCTCTGCCACATGCTCGGACTGGAAAATGCCACTTGTTTTTGTGCCAAAATGTTGAGAAGTAAATTATAATTACATGATGAATTACAGCATCTTTATTTGTAATCAAATTGAAATGAAGCACTATTTCTTTTGTCTGTCCCTTCTAATGTGTACTTCTTCCTCTAGCCGTCCACACAGGGAATTGTGCCCCCTGTCATCGTGATTGATTGTGATGAGGAACCACACGCGCAAAGCTATTTGTTGTGTCCCTCTCTCAGTTTGTACAATGCAAGGAAATCTGTAAACCATTTGATTGTTTTGAAACATTTTTATATAGGTGAAGTTTGACGCATGATAGATGACAAAGCATGCAGGACAATGAGGGAAAACTCCTCTCCTGTTAGAACCTGCTAATATTGGTGTTCCACCCTGTTAGACAGGTTGTTTTTAAACAATTATTTGGTAGCAACATGAAACATTTTGCACATTATTGTGTTATTTTGGGAAGTGAGTAGCATTAACAGCATATCTATGTGTTTGTGCAAAAGTTTGGTGGTATTTACCGTCCTTCAGTAAAAATGGGTGCAAAAAAGTACCGGTTCTTAATAAGCAGGGCATATTCTATTAATTAGTAATTGTTATTATTTCAAGAATAAAAATGCTATGACAGCGTAATGGATATATACTATCCAAGAAAAGCTCCTTATAGTTTAATATTCACATAGTTAACATTTTGTAGTAACTATGCCTATGTCCCTAACAGAGTGGAGTACCCTCACGGCCAGTGTCTGAATACCCTTCCCGTAATTATTGCATTTTGGGCCACTGAGCTTGACCAATATTTATTCCTAATAGTTCAGCTTGTGATTATTCTGACAGAATGCTAAAAACAAACAACAACAAAAAAAATCGATGAAGCTAAAATGTTACTGGCTAATAGAAAGGACTCGATTGTTTATATTAATTTACCATTACTTTCATTGTGTGCGGTATTTAACCTGCATTCTGTTGCAACAGTGCGGATGTATTTAGCAGCATGTAATACAATGAGTCATTTAGCAAGTAGAAACTGGCCCCCTAGTGGTAGCAATGGTCACTTCTCCTGCTGCGTCTGTGTCTCCGCTGTGGTTTAAGAAACACTGGTCTAATGGGCTCGATCATTTTGCCCGACCGCTGATGCTGCTAAGGAAGAGGCTTTTATTTTAAACGTGTTTCCAATATGTTCTTCATCATAGGTGGTCATTTGAGCCGCACTTCATCTGGTTCCTCACCCCGGACCTGTCTGTCTTGGGTGACCCTACCAGGGGCATAAAGCCCCGGGCAACTTAGCTCCTGGGATCACAGGAACACGCAAACCCCTCCACCACGATAAGGTGTCGGCTCAAGGAGGGGGTCACCCCTGGGGGTGGGGCTCGATGGCGAGCGCCTGGTGGCCAGGCCTATACCCATGGGGCCTGGCCGGGCACAGCCCGAACAAGACACGTGGGTCCCCCTTCCAATGGGCTCACCACCCATAGGAGGGGCCATAGGGGTCGGTGCGATGTGAGCTGGGCGGTGGCCAAGGGCGGGGACCCTGGCGTTCCCATCCTCGGCTGCAGAAGCTAGCTCTTGGGACGTCAATACATGTTTGCTGCATATTTCATGGAGCAGATTCAGTAACAAGGGTTGTGCGGGAGAACAGGCAGCCCACGCTGGTCATGCTTACAGGCAGTGGAGCTTTGTGCATGAGAAGCTGTCAGCCAGCATCCACTGGGCAGGAGCTGAGCGACAGCTGGATCTGCTTCATGCCGACGCTCCCAGAGGGCAGCACAGCTTGGGCTAAGTACCAGTGAAGTTGCCCATATGTGGCATAGGGCAAGACAGGAAGCCAGTGGTCCAGCTGCCCCTGGTACTGTCATGAGTATCCTTACGTTCTTTCACACAAAGAGTTAATGAAAAGCTCACTTTAGCAGATGAAGAAAGTCTCAACTCTGCTGTTCAGGCTTGTACACAACAAAGTGATTGACACATTACATCAGACGTGCCTATACGTACGCACACATTCATAATTATAGCTGGGTATTATATGACTGTAAATGTTATCATTTATAGGAATATAAAAATGACTGTGGTTTATTGTTAAACTTCTATGCAGTTTCTAACTTCCACATACTAGCCTTTTTACATATGTGTTAGGGGCTGAATATGAGAGGGATCCATGATATACTTCCATCTTCTATAAGCCCAGCTCATACTTTGTGAGGAGACCTGTGTGGACATGTTCATTATGTGATAGGTTAGATTCTTTTTTGTGTTTGAAAGGGCGGGGGGGGGACCCTAGGGTGCAGTCATCAGGGCCCCATCCCGCCTCAGGGAAAAATGGAGGAGTTAGTTAAATTGGCAACAGCTGGGTGTCCGTGACGACGTCTGCCCTGGACGCCCAGATAAGTTAATCTGCCCCTGGTCATGGAGGAGGATGAGCACATGAAGGCGAAGAGCTGTGCAAACGGTCGGCTTTAGCGTTCTGGGTGGCGCGTGTTACGCCCATCTGCAGTTCTTTGTTGCAAAACCAGTCAATCAGGTTTCCTTGTTGGCCGTTCACTCTATTTCCATATGCGTATATCTAATGTGACCCCCCCCCCCCCCGTAACCCACAGGATTGCTCCCAAAGGAACGAAGTAAAATGGGAAATGAAACTTGCCGCCGATGTCTCCTGTGACAAGGTGTGTCTCTGTGTCTCGAAATGAGACAACCTGCACACTGACACAGACGTGTGGTATGCAAAGAGAGGCATCATGTCATTCAACCGATCCAGTCAAGGATAGATGCTTTACTGGAGTCAGTTCATCTTTCCCTGAAGTTCCAGACTCGGCGTGAGCTTTTGGTAGCGATGGCATCGTCCCTGAAAAGCATTTCAATCACTTACGATGCGATAAACGAGAATAACACCTTCACTGGCGGAGACGTGGTCGCGGGGCGCGTTGCTGTGGTGCTCGCCAAGGAATCAAAGATCAAGACACTCTTGGTGAAAGCCAGGGGAGAAGGTAAGGTCCAATGGATGGAGAGCCATGACCAGAACACACTGTACCAGGCCAAGGAGAAATACCTCAAGCTGGATGACATCATCATTAGTGGCCAGAAGGGAAAAGGTAAGAACTGTTTTGTTCACATGTGAAAGGTGATGATTTGTTTTTCACTAGCACCGTAAAAAGCCAAAGGATTCTCCGAAGTACTTTTAAAAAGACTACAAAAATATGCAGTAGCTGTCAAAGAATTATGTCAGGTTGGGGTGTGTGTAAAATTTTCAAGGGAAGGATATGAGGGGTTAAATTTTCATGAAAAATACAAGGATTTTTTTAACAAAAGCAGTATAGTGTGTGAAATGATTTCTTGTTTAGCCGTAGATTTCCAGTATTAATCCTGTAAGCTGCACGAACAGCCTGATTATCGTGTGGCAGTTTCATATCACCAGCACATTTTCAGACACCTCAGCCAATCCCGAGCAGGGCTCTGCTGACACCTCAGCCAATCCCGAGCAGGGCTCTGCTGACACCTCAGCCAATCCCGAGCAGGGCTCTGCTGACACCTCAGCCAATCCCAGGCTGGCTTTTCCTCTGAAATGGAGGTGCTGATTGTGTCCAGATAAGGACGCTAAAAGGATCTCTGGGTACACTAAGTCAAAGCAGTCTGTCTACTCAGAATGACTTAAAGCACAGGCAGGTCTGTCCTGGGGGTGTGTTTGCCCCCTGCTCCTCATGCTAGGATATCAGGTGGCGAGTGAGTCATGGAGATCACTCAGTGCAGCAGCTTGGATGATGCTGTTCGTCACAGCGTGCTGATGCGGAATGCGATCCATAATGCCGGAAGGGGGAAAGTCCATGTGGATTGTGGGTCTCGACGTTCCACACAGCCCAGGTCCCTGTAAAATAACACAAATGCTCAACATTTCTTTTTCTTTCTTTTTTTCACATCATATCACATGTAGGGAGCCTGGATATACAACCAGAAAAGATACTTTGCTTTGGTTATATACAAATATTTAAATATTCCTCATTCATATTCTTTTTTTTTTCATAAAGTTAAACCGAAGCTTTTATTACAGATTTTTTTTTTTTATTTCTAGCTACAGGTCAGCATAATCATTCGGAGAGCCCTTATATGTAGGATGGATAATATATATTGCATTTTCACTAAACTAGGGTAAAAATTAAGTGATCTTCCTTCGGAAGTTCTCATGTCTGTGGTCTAATGAGAATCTTCTCCTGCATTTTTGTCTCTGACTTGGAAGCCCTGTCCTTCTGCAGTCAAACATTTGGTAACACTTTACTTCAGGAGGGGGGCACAAATAATATAGTATCATGCTATTACTTATGTATTAATTAACCACCAACTAAGTCTTAGTTAGATACTGATCTCATGTTCGTTCATCATTAATGAATCATCAAGCAGTTACTATATTTGTTACCATGTCTCTTAATTCTGTGAACCTTTGAGAACTACTGAAGGAACAACAACAATAGATATCTTATTGATCCCGTTTGGAAATTCTCTTTTCACCTCCCCCAACATGCTTTCTGTAGGTGAGAGTAAGCTGGCTGTGAAGGGCAGCCACCCGTAGCAGCACCCAGGGAGGTGGGGGTTAAGGGCCTTGCTCAAGGACCCGCAGATTTGCTGAGGCTGGGCTCAAACTGGCAACCTTCCCATGACAGGCACAGAGGCTCCGCCCACTGAGCCACTCACTGCCCAGAATAGCCCCATTGAATCACTGATCTCATGTTTGTTCTTCATTAATGAATCATGACACGTCTTTTATCACAAATAGCTGCTTTATTTGTTCATGATTTGTACTTCAACAGCAACTGAGTCAAGTATTTGCGCTCCTTCAAGTAAAGTGTTACTAAACATTTACAAAATCCTTCGTCTACCCTAATTTTATATGGAAATGTGAAAGCAGAATCTTTTTAGCATCTACAAGATCATACTGCATACTTTTGACAACTGCTTCCAGAGACGTTCTACTTGGCCACACCTTCTCCAGCAGCAGTGTTGCCCGTCAAAATGATCACCAAAAATTTCCTGTTTCTGAAAAACTACAGCTAAAAGTAAATCGTCATGGTCATATTCATGTTCAGGGGGTCACAAATAGGGGGAAATAGCTATTTTGCTCCAGAAATCATTTTGTCTGTTGATCAGTGTAAGCACTGCTTTGGAGAGGACTGGCGATGCAGTTTCCACCACTGCACCTTTAACACTGCAGGCATCGCATATTTGTTTGTGAACTTACTGCAACCAGCAGTGATAATGGCTGTAGGGCTGAAGCAAAACCGAAGTAAATGTAAAATGGAATGTTCTCCCAACCAGTCAGGCACGTTTACTTATCAGTTGCATGTTTTTGTGTGTCTTCCTGTTAGGATCACAACACTTCCTCTTGCAATCACAGCACTTCCTTCAGAGCAGGGGTGTCAAACTCCATTTCTGAGGGGCCGGAGCCCTGTGTAGCTTAGTTCTTTCCCTGTTTCACCACAAATAATTCAGCTCAAGAGCTGTATGGTAATTAGCACAAGGAGTTGCAAGAAGCTGAATTGGGTGTGTTAAATTAGGGGAAATCCAAAAATGTGCAGGGCTCCGCCCCCCAAGGACTGGAGTTTGACACCCCTGCTTTAGAGGATGTTACATTTTAAATTTGGCAGCTGCTCACTAGGAGTCATTTCCTTTCATTTTCAGATGTTGTCCTTGCTGCTGGGAGCCATGTTTTCCCATTTACATTTCAGATTCCCCAAGGGTAAGAACCACAGTACGGATTTGGTGTTTATGATAAGAACCTTCACTGTAAACATCTCAGCTTTCTTCCCTTGGCAGGAACATGCCATCTTCCTTTAAAGGAGTTCATGGAAAAGTGGAGTACAAGCTGGAAGCAAAGCTGAGCAGGTCCTGGAGGATCCCAAGTAAATCAGTGTCCATGTTCACCTTTGTTTCAAAGCCTGAGATGAGCATGGCTCAGCTAATGGTGTGTATTACATGCAGAATACACTAGGGGGCACCATAAGCCAGGCCATGATGGTCACAGAAAAGTGTTTCCTACAAATCATCATAAACCCTCTGTGTCTGAAGACATCCATGCAGTTCAGAGATACACTGTATGGACAAAAGTATTGGGACACACATCTTAATCAGTGAAATCAGGTGTTTCATTCATATGCATTGTTGCAATGATATAAAATCAAGCACCAAGCCATACAGTCAGAGTTACAAACATTTCTGAAAGAATGGGTCATTCTGAAGAGCTCAGTGACTTCAGGGGTGATACTGTCATAGGATGCCGCCTTTGCAATAAGTCAGTTTGTGAAGTTTCCTCCCTGCTAAATATTCCATGGTCAACTGTAAGTGGTATTATTGCAAAGTGGAAGCGTTTAGGAACAACGGAAACTCAGACATGAAGTGACAGACCATGTAAAGTGACAGACTGGGGTCACCGAGTGCTGAGGAGCATAGTGCGTGAAAGTCACAAACACTCTGTAGACTCAATAACTGCAGAGTTCCAAAGTTCCTCTGGCATTAACCCCAGCACTCCAGGAGCTTCATGGAATGGGCTTCTGTGGCCGAGCAGCTGCATGCAAGCCTCACATCACCAATCGCAACGGCGAGTGTCCAGCAAGACTGTGCCCCAGTGCACAAAGTAAGGGCCATAAAATGCCCAAAATCTTGAGGAACGTCTCCCAGAGGAGCTGTTATAGCTGCAAGGGGGGGGGCAACTCCATATTGATGCCTATGTATTTAGAATGGGATGTCATACGAGTTCCTGTGGGTGTAATGGCCAGGTGTCCCAGTACTTTTGTCCATATACTGTAAGTGTATGTCATTGTTTGCTACTGAGATGATGGAATGACATTTTATGACTTTCCCGTTGTGGCATTTTTGTGTTTGTGTAAGAGGGATTGTTTTGTGTCTTGCAGTCTCCCCAGTGCGATATGGTCAGGAAGGATTTTTTCCTCTCTGGGAATGTTTCCATAAACGCCACCATGACCCGGATGGGTTACATGCAAGGTAATGAGCAAAGAGATCAGAGGAGTTTTACTTTGGCTGAACAGGTGCCGTCGCTTTTCTGGAAAGTTAATGTAAATTTTAAAAGAAGAACTGCTTGTAGGATATTAAATGAGAGTTAACCTCCACAGAGCCACTGCATTCGTGTTTTGTGTGTTTTAATAAAATTACCTGAGCATGCAGCTTCTTCCATAAGATGGGCCTTAACAGCAAAGAAAGGTCTCCGACGGCCTCTCCCTGGGCGGAGATCAGCATTCTCCCTGTGCGGAGATCAGCATTCTCCCTGGGCGGAGATCAGCATTCCCCCTGGGCGGAGATCAGCATTCCCCCTGTGCGGAGATCAGCATTCTCCCTGTGCGGAGATCAGCATTCTCCCTGGGCGGAGATCAGCATTCTCCCTGTGCGGAGATCAGCATTCCCCCTGGGCGGAGATCAGCATTCTCCCAGGGCGGAGATCAGCATTCTCCCTGGGCGGAGATCAGCATTCCCCCTGGGCGGAGATCAGCATTCCCCCTGGGCGGAGATCAGCATTCTCCCAATGGCAGCCTTCTGCTGTCCCGTGGAAACAGCTCATGCTGTATTATCATATTACTTACACGATATCAGACAGGAACGTGAAATGCACAAAATATTATCGTTAAGTCCCTTTGACTGAGCAGAACATTTGTCGAATCATAGAACCGAATTGGAGGCACCACAAAACTCCGTGTACGTTTTATTGGTGGATGTAAATGAATTTGTGGTAATCAGGATATGGCGAAAAGGTTGAGTAAGGGTTCAACAAACCGAGGGAGTGGAGCGAACACAGTGCATCGCTGATTCAGTCCTGAGGTGTCGAGTTTGTGCTGAAGTGTAACAATGTTAGGATGGGATTAAAGGTAGGGAGGGGGGCACCTGCTCATTTATTATTATTATTATTATTATTATTTTATCATTATTATTATTATTATACTGGATTCCATTTCATAAAAGTTTGATTGTCTTTAAATTCTAATTTTGTTATATTAAATAACATTGTTTTTTATATATATCATACTTGTTCTTTCACTGACTCTCATTTGCTTTAACATGGTCAGTGAGTGACTAATTCGCCAAGATGACGTGAAATGAGCTGTGCTGTCAAACATCTTAATCAAGGACAGTTAATTAGGACCGAGTGGGAATGCGAAGCAGCTCTTCCGGGACCCGCCGGTCTGGAACTTTCTGCTTCCTTTACCTTGTACATTCCCAGGTTTCCTGCTTCTAGCTGCCAATTAAAACAGCTGATGTTTTTTTTTAATCCCCCAGGTGAAAGGTTAAAGGTGACGGTGGAGATTGACAACAGCTCCTCCCATAAACTCGTGCCCAAGTTCTCAGTGAGTCAGAAGCAGAGCTTCTTTGCTGGCGGATCGAGAACCTCTCAGAAGGAGGTGGTCCTGAAGGAGGCTGGAAAGCCCATTGCCTCCCGAACATGGCAAACCCTAACCCAGGAGCTGAACATACCTCACGACCTGCCTGTGTCTGTCCTGAACTGCACCATCCTCAGAGTGGAGTACAAGCTGCAGGTAAGAGTCGCATGGCCTCAGAAGTCGAAGTCACACTCTCTGCTCTGAAACGGGACGGCTTGCCAATCCTTATTTTTTCTGCATACTAGGCATTTCTTATTGTGATTTTTTCTCTTTTTGCTTTTTTGCTATTTTGTTCATTTTTCTAGGTCTTCCTGGATGTTCCTTGTGCCAGAAGCCCAAAGATCAAATTCCCTTTGGTAGTTTTTCCTGCTGAATCTCTCCGTGGTTCGATGCCCCCTTCAGACGTACCTCAACCATGGTGGGCAGTTGGCAATGGTGACAAAAATCAGGATCCTTCCCAGCCTGCCTCTGGGCCGCCGGCGCCTCACGCTGCCCCTGGCCAATCTCCAGCGGGTGCTGCTGCCCTCCCCCCCGGTCCTTCTCCATCTGCACTCTGGCCCTGTCTGTCACCACCTCCACCCTATTCTGCCATAAGCCGGTTGCCCCCCCAGTCTCACCCAGCAGCACCTCCACCATATTCTGATCTGGAACAGTATGTACCTCAAACTCGTCCTTGAATGCCCCCCTCTACCCTACTCTGGGGCAGCTGCCAGCCCAAGCTACCCCAGGTGCAAACACTGTGGGCAATTCCCCGTGAGACCGTGGAGCAGAAGCCTCCCACTAGGATGGGGGGGGGGGGGGGGGTGTGGGTTCAGTACATAGCTTCCATGGCCAAGTGATTCCAGCATTTGCAGTTCTGTTGTGTACAGTTGAAAATCTCAGTGACCTAAAGAATGAATTAATGTGGCTCTTCTGAGGTTTCCTGTAGGTTCTCCGATTTCCCCCCACCGTCCAAAAACATACTGAGGCTAATTGGAGTTTTACATGTAAGGCCCACTGACTCTAATGCCTGCTGCTCTGTTTGACTCCTTGCTAGATCTATAGGCTTTTCACAAACTGCATCATAAACACGATGGTCCCACATCATACAGCACAGCAGTTTACAGGAAAAGGACCCCAGAAAGGCATTGAACCACCCAATGCGGTCTGCAACTTCAGTTTTTTAAGGCAGTCTACATTCACATTTTATTTATTTAGCAGACAATTTGCCCAAAGCGATGTGCATTTATGAGCGCAGATGGACCCTCAACCAGGCACTTTGCTGAAAAGCTTTTGCCAGAAGTGGGATTCGAACCCACGCCTCCAACCGGAGACCAGAACACCCATTGTCATAGAAGGTTCTGAACCTTGAGTCTGGCGCCTTAGACCGCTCGGCCATCCTGACAGCCGAGAATGGTTTGTCATACACAACAGTAAGTATCGTAGGGTTAGGGTCAGCCATCAGACATTGGGGGGGGGGGGGGGGGGGAGTTATTGGTACATCCTTACTGTACTTTCTCAGTATTATTTGTACTGCAAGGAATGTGCTACATCATGACAACCCAGGATGTTATTTTTAGTGTGTTACCTAGATATTGCCTGTTAATGGTTTTATAAGTGAGCGGCCACTTTATTATGGTCGGCTGGCACACTGTGACCTGCACGAGGGCCTGTTCAGGAAAACAGAAGCTCTTCTGCCAGACGCCGCCTTCCTGGCCGCTACGTGAGCGTTATGGCACACAGCCGCTCTGTACTCTCTCTGGGGCCTGAGCGACACTTCGGTGGCATGCTGACGTATTTGCGTTCTGACCTAATTAGCGTCAGTACTGGGAAACCGAACTCCGCCGGAAAGCGTGCCCGCTACCCTCCATCAATTGCCACCTCCTCTCCCGCTCCTCTTGCAAAGCTGAGCTACAGACTTGCCGAGAATCCATTTCCTCTCACAGTAGGTGTCATGATCATTTAATTCCACGCTTCTACGTGTGGCCGCCATTACTGCTGTCGCTGTATTGTTCATATCCTAATCAAGGGTAATTTGTACCCACTTCTGAAAGAAAATGTTTACTGATGGGATGTGATGGGATGTACTGAGTGCAGCGATGCCTCATGCTTGGCTTTACTGCTCCCACATTACCATGGCGATTGATTACCAGCCACAGATGACAAAAAAATATCCTGCGATAACCCAGTTGTAATGATTACATTGTTAAGAATAAATAGAGTCAGCTGGTGGATTTGGGGATGCTCGGGGGACATTTGGCAGGCCTCTGATCAGGACACTTCTAATCATGTTTGTGGTGTTGGCAGTTTCTCTTCTATGGATTTTTTATTTTAAAGTAAACGCTTTCTTGCAGAAATTCAGTTCAGTTAAATTCAAATTTATTTATATAACACATTTTCACAACATTACATTACATTACTTTACATTGTCCCTGCCCAAAGCCCCCCAGAGAGCAAGCCAGAAGTCACATTATTGCATGACAAAAAGTATACTACAGCCTCTGCAGACATGAACCAACAACCTAGAGGTTACAAGGTTGTATCCTTAAGTATCACTTTACACCAAAGTGCAGCCTCGGTGGATTGTAAGATGGGACCCTATGTGAAATATATGCAGGCTTGCAAGGTGTAAGCAGTAGGCCCTCTATTGGACAGGATGGCCCTTGTCACCTCAAAATCCAGAAATAGGGTAACAATATCAAATGCTTTGTGGATGATGCATAATGCAACTGTTTCCTTGGCAAATGAGGCTTTTGCTTATAGAGGGAAACTGCAAAGGGTCGCTCCCAATTATCAGGAAACGGTGATGGGTCTCTCCCAATTATCAGGAAACGATGATGGGTCTCTCCCAATTATCAGGAAACGGTGATGAGTCTCTCCCAATTATCAAGAAACGGTGATGGGTCTCTCCCAATTATCAGGAAACTGCAAAGGGTCTCTCCAAATTATCAGGAAGCTGTGAAGGGTCTCTCCCAGTGATTAGGAAACTGCAAAGGGTCTCTCCAAATTGTCAGGAAGCTGCAAAGGGTCTCTCCAAATTATCAGGAAGCTGCAAAGGGTCTCTCCAAATTATCAGGAAGCTGCGAAGGGTCTCTCCAAATTGTCAGGAAGCTACGAAGGGTCTCTCCAAATTATCAGGAAGCTGCAATGGGTCTCTCCCAGTGATCAGGAAACTGCGAAGGGTCTCTCCAAATTATCAGGAAGCTGCGAAGGGTCTCTCCAAATTATCAGGAAGCTGCAAAGGGTCTCTCCCAGTGATCAGGAATTTGCGAAGGGTCTCTCCAAATTATCAGGAAGCTGCGAAGGGTCTCTCCAAATTATCAGGAAGCTACAAAGGGTCTCTCCCAGTTATCAGGAAGCTGCGAAGGGTCTCTCCAAATTATCAGGGACACCAATCAGGTGCTGACTGGTGATTTCCTTATTATCTTTCCCTCTGAAATTAAGGTTGGGTGGAAACCTCTGTCTGATCAAAAGGAGCACATTTAACCAGCTGAAAATAAAGTATGGCTGCTGTGTTAACATGTGGCCCACGTCATTTCCTCTTACATTTTTTACCCAGCTGATTGCTCCCAGTGCAGGATGATTGATTCTGAAAGCTTTAACAGTGAATGCCGTTTTCTCCAGGAGTGTTAAAAAATTAGAATGTACATTTCTGGAATGTGGGCCGATGACATCCAGGTGAGAGCAAGAGTGCAAGCAGAACATCAGGAGAACATTCCTCCTCAATCTTATCCACAAGCTCAGAATATGCAAATCTGCCTCTGGTCCACAGAAAAGAGGAATTGGAAAGCCTGGATGGGTCACACAGCACGTCAACCAGTCCCCAACTGAGAGAGACTGCTCTTCTAAGCTTATTTTAACGTCACCCGTCAAAGGCCAGAAGTGTGCGCAAAGAGGCCGCTCTTTTTGAATGTGCTTGTTCGTTACAGTGATCGCATTCACTTGACGGCCGTTTCAAGCTGCTCAGATCGGCTGTCGTTTGCACAAAGGACGTTGGTGTCACCGACGAGCCTCCCTGATATTGCCGTGAGGTATTTGTTAACACATCCAGGAATAAATTATTATTATTTTAAATTATGTGCTGACAGCCTGGCTTGCGATCTGCTGCCGCGGAGAACATGAAGGACTCACGGTTTGTATTTTAGCAGCACATAATATGGAGGTCGGGGGGGGAGGGGCAGTGCACCGTTTCGCCTCTGCGATTTCCCAAGCAGTTTCCATGCCAACAGCAGCACTGGTTTCCACAGCAGGGTGGGGAGGGGTGGGTGATGGGATTTGGAGGTGCCGCTGCCGGGTGGGGGCGGGGCAGTGACAGACGGCTGGCCCAGGAGCGTCGCGGTGCGTGAAATGTGCCAAGACTTCAGGCAGGAGGACACAGAGCTAAGCGCTGAGTGCGTGCGGGCCGGGGCGGGTCGTCCGGGCCACGCACATGATGCCGTGCCACCCACCACATCCCAGAATGCCGTGCGTGTTGCATGATACCAGCCTGTGTTTTCACTGCAATAGGCCTCTTTCCTGGGGAAGCAGGGCTCCGCTGTTTTACACTGTGCTGCTTGAAGACATTCATGATCAACACAGATCGGACCATTCTGGTAATCTGAGCTAATTCAGATAATCCAGCTGGACAGCCTGCGTCCTTTCCAGGACTAACCTGGGCTTAACCTCATGTTCTGAGGTCACCTGAGAAAAGACAGGGAGACAGAATCCTCTCCTGATAGGCTGCTGCCATGGTTCCTGTTGCTGAGACAACAATCATAAACACAGGCACTTCGCGTGTGTGTCCCTGGTCTGAGATCAGGTGAGGGACAAGTAAGGAACTGGTGATGAAAAAATAAGACTTTTGTTTTTCCTTGTTTTGAAAGATTTTTGTTTCCATCTCCACTAGCTAGTGGCTTCCATATAAGAAAATATGATCACCGCGCTGTCAGCTTTGCGTGTTGTGCAGACACCACCTGCCAGTCCTGCTCATTCTTCCACGAAGCAGCTTCCCTCTCTCCTAACTTGTCCTAAATTCTCCAGTGGCGCCACGTTATTGTGGAGGGTTTTATGTCTGCATTCATCTGCGGGGAAGACCGGTTTGAGTCACTCCCTAATGTCCCCAAAGCGAGTCAGATACGCGTGTAGACTCGCTGATCAATAGCGGCTCTTTATCTGCCGGGGAGGTTTGATTTCCAGGATATGCAAAATGTATACAGTGTGTGGTGAGAAACAGAATGGCAGAGGTTCAAATCCCAGCAGGTGTGCTGAACAGGATGCTCAGGCTGAACAAACAGCCCGGAGTATTAATGGGTCACCGCCATCAGGCATCACACTTAGCAGTTAGGGATCTGTGTCTAGAAGGTCGTGGGTTTTAATCCCATGTCCGGCATAATATTCAGAGGACCGTAACGCCTCTGAGCAGGGTCCTTCACGCTGACTGCACCAGGGGTGCCGGCTGGTCCTGCTTTCTAACCCTAAAACACTCTTCCCTTGTAAGTTGCTTTGGACCAAAGTGTTTGCTAAATAAAGGTAAACAGGCAAAGGGGCTCACCAGGTAGTGACCAGATCGAAGCCCTAAACCAGCTTATCTTCAGACCTCCATCAGCCTTAAGTGATTAAATCAGGGGTAGGCAGATAGTAACTCATCAGGTAGAATGGAAAACCTGCTGGGTACCGGCGCTCCAGGATCGGGGCTCCCTACCCCTGGTGTAAATGCTCCAGCCTGGCTCTTGTTCTTCACTCCCCAGCCTGAGAAGTGGCGTCCCACAGGTATGTCATCAAATCTAATTATGTTTTAAGTCAAGACAAAAAAATGCCCTTAAGTAACACTCCAAGAGCTAGGCCAAGATCCCATGGTGGCTGAGGGGGTCAGCGGAGAACAGTGCTGTGGAACAAGCGCAGGGAATTAAAGCAAGGCCTTTATGTCAGGAGAGCCGCACGCCTCTCTGATTAACCCAGGGAGACATGGCGGACTGCACAGCGTAAGCAGAAAGAACGGAAACGCGGTTTCCTCTCTGCTCTCTAGCTGGTGAAAAAGCCCCGAGTGACATCCTGGCTTCTGAGTCCAAAGCTCTCTCACCGCTTCGAGCCCCTCCTCAGTCTGCCCCCCCCCCCAAATCCCCGTCTGAGTTTTAACATCCTGTGCTGAACATCTTTTATTCTGACCCCCTCCGGCTTAGCTGATGCGATGACTCAGCTTTACGGCTAAACGTTTGTACCGCGCGAATCTTTGGGAAGGAAAAGACAGCCATATTAAATATTTGGAAATGTAATTAGCAGTTAGCAGGAAAGCGTGGAAGGGAAGGATAATGAATTTAGCCGAGCAGGATGAGCAGAGCACCGCCTGCTGGGCTCCCCGCCGTCACTCTCGGGCCTGAGAGACCAGGGTCACTGCGCTCATCCCCATCCTATTCCTGCTGGTCCCCCTGTAACAGAATTCACAAGTGAGCATTCCTGCTACTGCTAAGCTAGTGACTCCAAATGAGACGCCGTTCAGAAGGGCCAGCTAACCGCTCCCACTGCCCTCAGCTGACCGCTCCCATTGCCCTCGGCCGACGTGTAAAACGTGGTTCCATGCATTATCATGAAAGGTCAGTTGGGACACTGGATTGTGTGCATTTTTGCAGGTTTATTCTGTCATTTGTGTCGATAAAAAGCACATCATGCGCTGCATGGACCATCCAGCCAGTGCAGGGCTGCCAGAGAGCCCCTTCCCTGCAGGGGTACGGGGTACATCCTGGGCAGGAAGCCAGACCATCACAGATCATGTCCACCAACACGATGGGCAACTTACAGACACCGATTCATCGAACTGCAGGTCTTCTGACTGTGGGAGGAAACCCACACTCAGGTTTGACGGGCCTCAGATGATATCTGTGAATGAGATCCAATGGCATTTATGAAAAATATCATTAATCAGTATTACTACCCCTAAGACTGAGCACTGGCCCTGGGTTTGGGGTATTATGCCGTATAGATGTGCAGTTCTTTAACCATTAACTCATTTTAAAATGCCTCATTGTAACATCACATGTTATGTGAGGATTCCCAGTAGGACATGAAGGCAGTACAACACAGTAGTCATCCAGGGGAAGTGCAGTGGGGCTTGCAGTTAGCTCCAGTGGCGCAATCGGTTAGCGCGCAGTACTTATACAGCAGTACGAGCAGAGCCATGCTGAGGTTGTGAGTTCAAGCCTCACCTGGAGCAATGTCTTTATCTCTAGTAGCCTCACCCCACTCTGGTCTTTTGATGCTGCTGGATCTCTGCTGATGTCACTGGTTTTCTTGTTGTGTCCCAGCCGAGGGGGATGCTGTGTGACTCAGTGGGATGAAGCTTTGTTCCTACACTCAGCCAGTCTGTGGTTCAAATCCCCTAACTGGCCAAGCTTTTTCACTGTAAGACCCCCAACCCCTAATTGTTCCAGGGACACTGTTTGTTACTTTGCGTACAAGCTTCTGCTAAACACACATATCTCAGAGTGAGTCTCTGGGTACGTTCACATTACAAGTCTTATCATCAAATTCCAATTTTTTGCTCAGATCGGATTTGTCTAGCTTGAGGATTCACATTCATAAATACAACTGTAATGTGAAAGCATCTGTCCTCCCCAACGGTTCACATGTGCACATTGATACGTTTTTGCACAAGTCACTAATGAGTGACATGTCACTAACAACAAGAAATGCTCAGTGCTTGCATATAGGCAAAGGAACCACATGAATTCCAATCTGGCTGCTCACATTCATGTCACACGGACACGAATCGGATATGTATCTGATCCAAGACCACATGTGGAGGTGACTCAAATCCAGTTTGAAAGTATCTGTGTCCATACAGCCATGAAAAAATCAGATCTGAGTCACATTCAGGCAAAAAAATTCAATTTGAGTCACTTCAGCTTGGTACTGTGATCGTAGTCAAGGTCATTGTGTTTTTATATTCTTAAATGTCGACTGTAACTGTGACTTCAGGCAATGAGAGCCATGCACGGGGGCCGGTCGCCTGAAAGGAGGGGCTGCTCCCTTGAACAGGATACCCACACTGAGGGCAGTTTACCATCCATCCATCGATTGTTTGCTGCCTTTACAGGTCAGGTGATGGTCAGACCACCTTCTCACCAGCCATGTCCTCCAAGGTGTTCCCAGTCCGAGAAACATTTTCTCCCCAGTGTGTCCTGGGTCTGTCCCCGGGTCTCCTCCCGGCTGGACCTCCCCAGGGACGTAACCAGGACGCATCCTAGACAGACGCCCAAACCACCTCAACTGGCTCCCTTCAATGCGAAGGAGCTGCAGCTCTACTATTTACTAACTACTTTACTAGCTACAGCTATATGCTAATGCAAACATCCCAGTCCTCCCAGCACAGGCAGCGTGGAGGTTCAGTAGCTGTTTGGCTAAGCTTCAGAAAGCGTGGCAGTTCCAGCATCTCAGGAACATCTCAGGAACAGCCGCCCTCCTGGGATCCTCACACACTACAGCGCTTGGAGTTTACAGAGTAGGGTGTGAGGAACAAGGATCATGCAGTCAGGGGCAGACATACCATAAGGCCAGGGTAGGTGGGCCGCCTGGGGCAGACCTACCATAAGGCCAGGGTAGGTGGGCCGCCTGGGGCAGACCTACCATAAGGCCAGGGTAGGGGGCCACCTGGGACAGACCTACCATAAGGCCAGGGTAGGTGGGCTGCCTGGGGCAGACCTACTATAAGACCAGGGTAGGGGCCGCCTGGGGCCCCTGAAAACTAGGGGCCCCGCGAAGACAGAATTTCCAGATGTTACATTGCAGTGATAATTTATATAATAGCAGCATGTATGATATTTGCATTTTTTTGTGACAGTTTTCAGGACAGACAAAGTTGCACGTGTCCCAGCTGTAATGGGCTATTCTACTTTGAGATTCAAGCTACACAACTTTCTTGTACCACTGGAGTCTGCCAGCTGTTCACCGGCAAGAAAAGTGACAGAAAGTAACAAGAAGAAAACGGCACAAAGATACATGACTAACATTAATTATGTCTCCCTTGTCTGACTCTGTCTCACTAGAATGTTAGACAGATTGTTAACGGAAGCAGAGAACACAATTAAATGAACATATGCAAAAGTTCAAGACTAACCTTGACGAAAGGCGGAATGATTAAATTTCTTAAATTTGACCTATTGATCCTCCGGAACGATACACTCTCTCCCCTCCCCATCAGCTAATTTTACTGATGGCGTTTCCGCTATATTGATTGGAATATTATTGACTGTTCCATTGTTTTGGGGGCAAAAATATCTCTAGTGGCCCATTTAGTAGGCCGCCCTGCCTATGTCAGCCTGGGAGTGCCAGAGAAGTTAGTCCAACCCTACATGCGAAGAGTGAGAAGAGTAAGGGATGGAAAGACCCCCTAAAGATAACTGGAAGTGGACAGGGGCCGAAATAACACCCCCCC
>JAODJU010000041.1:1914763-1924789 GCA_026776725.1 Gnathonemus echidnorhynchus
CGCCGATCAAGCTATTTTTAGCCAATATCGGCCGATCATGATCGGTGGCCGATCAATCGGAGCATCACTAGTATTTTTAGGCTTTAAGGGAGGAATGGATCACCAATCATAACTGGCCCAAAAGACATTAAATCAAATGTGTTCTAATAGATTATTTGTTTCTTAAAATAAATATTTTATGTATGCCCTGTGTCATGACTCTGGTGGGACAGTGTGTATATACCCCTGGCCCCTGTTGTCATGGTGATTCCCAGCAGCTTGGTGCCTGATGCTCGCTAACCTGGCTAGTGTTGCTGCCGCCTGGGCAGGTTTGGCAGGGATCCTTCCAGCTACGTGCTGCAGCTGGCTGGCCTCAGTCCCAGGGCCCGCAGCCTGACCCCTGAGCGCATCATCATCCACGAAAAGTACCGGAGCGCCCCCACACAGGGCTGGGAGTATGACATCGCCCTCCTGAAGCTGCCGGGGGCGGAGGGCAGATGCGTGACGTTCGACCTGCGCAGGAACGCGGCCTGCCTCCCCGCCCCCTGGATGGAGGCCAGGCACCAGCGGCCGGACGTCTGCATCATCACGGGCCGCACCGCCTCAGGTCTGCCTTCAGTCTCTCCCTTTTCCGGGCCACTGTGCATATCCAACACCCCTCCATTCCTCTTCCACCCCGCACTCCCCTCTCCCTTTTTTCTCTCCACCGCTCATTATTTCTCTCTTCTGTTTTTCACTCTTTCCTCATCCCCTGTTTCTCTCTCACCCCTTTCTCCAGTGACCTCTCTCAGTCTCTCTAATGTCGAATCTTTTAACTCTTTTATTCACATAATAAATGCCCAATATTAATGTTACAATAACAATGAGCATGATGGTTAGAAGAGAAGCTGTTAAGCATTCTAAACAGAGATTATACTGTTAAATATTCATTCCCCTGTTATGTTATATATTCATTCCCTGTGCCTGCAGGGGGGCCGTAATTGGCAGTGGTGTCGCTGTTTATCTTTTCTCCCTTGTGGCCTTTTGACCCCTCCATGGCTCCCAGTCCCTGTGTATTTTTGCTGCCCCGATTAAGCGGATGCATCAGTCCACTTCCTCTCTGCTTTCTTCTCTTTCCGTCAGACTCGGGACGCCCCAGCAGTGTCCTGCAGTCTTGGGCGCCGCTCCTGCCAGCGTGGAAGTGCAAGGATCGCTATGGCGACCGTTACTCCAGCCGCATGCTATGTGTGGGCAGCCTGCCAGCCGGCCGGCGGGCGGAGGGTTGCCACGCCGACGACGGCGGGCCCCTGGTGTGCCACGGTGAAGGCGGCCGCTGGATTCTCACAGGGGTCGTCTCTTGGGGCCGCGGCTGCGCCGATCCAGTCTTTCCAGGGGTGTACACGCCTGTAGCCCGTTTCCTGCACTGGATCGAGCAGGTCACAGGCCACCCTGCAGAGATCTGAGTGCGGCAGGTGCTGGGCCATGTGACTCTGTGGGACTCTATGATTGGGCAGAGGGCTGTAGGGAGGGGCTTGTGGGGCTGCTCTTAGCGTTTGCTCTCAGGCTTGGCCGCCTGGTCTCTACTGACCCGGCCAGACAATCTCTATCTCGCTAATTCCATCCCATTGCAGGACAAATCAATTCGGCCGCAAAAACAGCCTGTAATATTAGTATTGATGTTGAGAAATAAGCATGATTAGGCCTACATGTCCCCAGGAGCAGAAGGTCACTCAGCAGGTGGACGTAACATGACACGGTGTCAATGAACTTGTCAGCCAAATGATCTTTGCTACACAGATAAAATAGTTTGCACTTGCTAACACAGGTCGGCATTTACTAAAACAGCAGAATGAAGTGTCTGCTTCTATACATGAATCCGCCATCTGCCAGTTGAGATCTGATGCTTTAATTGCTGCAGCAGATACTTTTAATGGTGCCCCCCCCCAGACGTCCCCACCTGAGGGCAGGCGGTACTGATCCGTGGCCGTCCCTGTGCAGGAAAAGCCGGTAACTGGTTTGACGCGCTTGTAGAAACCTCTTCTCGTGTCTTGTGCATGTATTTTATGACGTCTCCGCTTCGCCCCAGTTTCTCCCTGGTTGTGGGCGCCCCCCCCGTCTGCTTTTCAGGCACCTGGGAACTCACTCAGGCCTGAGATCGATAACGTCTGACGCCCGCTCCTTTAGATTATTCACTCAGGCCTACACGCGGAACATTCTGGTTTATTTTTGGGGAAGGTCCAAAATCAATAGTGGAGTCAATTGTGAGTCACCATAAAGACGCAGAGTCTATAATATGGGCTGCAAAGATGGCGCCGGGGCGGAATCCTCACCCCAAACCCCCTTCAGTCCCTCTGACCTCTAACTAGGCGGCTGACATTACAGATGTTTTAATCTTTCCCCCACTGGAGGACACACCTCCACATGGTCGGTCATGTGACGCACATTCACGGCCAATGGCCAGAGCTGATCTTTTGAGACCTTCACTGCCCTTCCAATGACCAGCTTGAGGGGAGTGCAGACCCCACCTCCCGGAGAAGGCAGACCACCTGGCAACAGGTCCGAGACACACATTCTTGCTTAGTAAATGACGACCCCCCCTGTCACCGAGAGAAGCGTCCTGTGGGTCCTGGGCATCGTGCATTAGCGAGGGGGTCCTGCTCGTGCTACAGAATTAGCCAAAAAAAGCAGCAGTGGTCTGTGGGGGTTTCAGGCTGCTTTTTCCTCGTCTAAAGCCATTACTCGTCTGATTTTTCCAAAAATAAAACCTTTGCTTGCACAAAAGTGTATTATAGATAACCCACCCAAATTAGCCATTCATTTATTCAATTCAAATAGAGCTACATTTGAGCTACATCAGTTCTTAAATCTAGATGGTACTTTATCTAAAACCATCAGTGAGTGTACTAATTTTCAAATAGTTTTGTAACTAATTTCCATTTTTAATTAACTTGCATTTTCATAGTTCATCAATGTTATGTGAAAAGTGATTTGTGCTTCACAACCAAACTGATAATATTGTTAGAATGCAGAGGCAGTTTTATTGCTTTTTTTTCTACTTTCTTAGAATAATTAACACATACAATGTGCTCCCCCAGCAGGTGGCAGTATAATCTTTGTGTTTGACGGGAAATTTACTAATTTAAAGTTTGTGCATTATATTGTATTATCATCCCAGCAAAAGGTTTTAAAATAGTACGATGTTCATGCTTATCTTGTTACCTGAGCAGAAAGAGTGTAAACTATACTACAGACTATAATTACAAATGGTAGAAGATAGGGCAGCGGTGTTTCTTAAATGATTTTGTGGATACACTTTCCAGTGTTGTGTCTTCTTACTCTCCCTTTTCTATTCAATGTTATATAATTTTGTGATATGTGTGTTTCTGTCCGATTAGAGGGTGGGTGTTATGGGAAGGGCTTGTATTTATTTATGAATTACTACTTACTGGTGTAAAAGTAATCACCTGTTGTGTTTCTGGGGATGAGTAACATCTAATATACCAGGAGCTGTAGGGCTGTTGGGGGGGGGGAAGCTATGTTCATACACTGAGATTTGAACTGAGGAGGTCGGGATTATGATTATGGCTAAGGGTGCAGTACAGGGGCTCGAAGGAGGCTGGATGGTGATTATCACCTTTAGGGTGATACTGGGTGACAGGAAACACCTTCACAGAAAGACCCAGGTCTCTCCTTACATCTCTGGAACTTCAGAACGAGATTTGCTCATTGCTGCCTTGCTGTTGTCTTCTTGTTCCCGCTGTTGCTCATGAGTCATGCTGAATGGGGAATTCAGGAAACGGACAGCGCTTCGTGATTGTGTGCCAGAAGATTGTGAGCCACTCTGCTCCTCTGCTTGCCAGAGCACCTGTTGGTCTCCCCATCCCCATGGATCATTATTCAGACCTGTCTCCTCCATCCTGAAACCTTTGGCTTGCCCCTACACAGAACCTTCAACTCCTCCGAGAGAAAGACGCTTTGTTTGAGGGGCCCCCCGATGCCTGCTGCATGCCATGCGTAGTGCGCCCCCTACTGGTCTTCATAGTCATTGTGCTTGTGCTGCCATTTGCTCCTCAGTGGCTTTGTACAAATGCTTCTAGTGTCCCCTTGTGAGAGAAACTCTCAATAAAGTTACTCCTGCTTGTCTTTGCAAAGCTTTGCTGTAATAGAATAGAGCCTCATTGATCCAGCTCCGGAATGTCTGCTGTCTAAGCATGTGTGAGATCATCCTTTACTGTGGCAAAATCCACGTCTTTTTCACAGTTAGAAAATTGGCCTCTTACGTATATGTGGTATTTGTCCTGTTTCAATGGCTTCAGACATGGAGAGAAAAAACTGGAAACTCAGTTTTCTGACAAAGATGAAACGTAAAAACTCCAAAGGAATCAGTCAAATTCAAACATTCAAACACTCGATATCATGGAAATCAAAACGTGTAAATTCATAAATTCTTAGCTTTTTCTTTTTATCCAAAACACCTTAAAAGTTTTAGTTACCTTAACAACTAGATAATTTTGTATCACACACAAGGTTACTAATGCAGGACCTGTAAAGGGGACTAAACCTACAGTCTTGAGGGTAGAGGTGTGTGTTACTTACCAATGTACTGCCTGTCATAAGTCAGTCAGCAACAGTGCTTCAGTCTGGCTGCTGATTTGAGAAAACAAGTTGAATGTTTGTCAACACACACTGCCAAGGTTGAAAAAAATCACCTGTGTCGGATCACACTCAAGTCACCAGTATGTGTGAACATATCAGGATCGTTTGTGGTCTAGTGCCAAGCATGAAGTACAGGATAAAAATTGCAAGACATATAGGGGAACAATTAAAAGAACACTGGATAAAAAATGGAAATGCAATTAAGAATACACAGATGAACAGAAGAGTGCAAGACGGCTTAAGACTTGTACTACTGACACATTTGCATGTGATTTATTTCTCTAACATTTTACTCAAAAGTTTCATAACAAACATCAGTTACTAACTTGACCTCCTTACTTAAGCGTACCTCTTCACAAACAGAGCAAATGGATGCATTTTCAAATGACTGCTATAGATGACACCTAATATCTGTTTAAATTATTCTCACTTCCAGCGGTTTGTTAGTAACTGAGTAACAAGTGCTCGTAGGTAAAGAAATAAGGAGCACTGTATCACTGTAGGTACAGTGTTATGCACGTACTGTATCACTGTAGGTAGGGCGTCAAAAAAATCGTGTCAGATCAAAATGTTCAATATAATGGTCAAATGTTCAAGGAACAAATCTTATTCGAAAGTGAAACCGTCTAAAATAGTACATGATAAATTGGCTAGCCGGTGATCCAGGTTTTTAATTAGGCCGGTAAGTAAAATGTGTTAAATATTTACATGTAGAAAATCTTGCCTATAGTTACAGGAATACCGTGCAATTCCATAAATTATTACAGGAAATATTTTGCAATTCCCCTTTATAAACAGATCCTAAGTGCAGCAATTGATGCCTAAACATCACAAAGATCAGTAAACCGTGTTCAGTAAACTGTGAATTGTGGTGTGAGATCATTGATATTTAATGTTATTATTACAGCATCGGCTACGGCAGGAATCGTAGGGCCCGGGCGGCGCTCTGCCCCCGCTGTGCCGGGTTTCCGTCACTCCTCCCGGCAGAAAAGCAGCGCGTCCGCCCGCCGGCAGAAGGTGGCGGAGCCGCTCGGGATGCCGGCCGGCTCGCTTACTGCCACCTGAACGTGAATCCCGGTGCCGTGGAGACGCGTCCACCACCTGTGTGCTGGGTGAGTGCTGCCTTTTCCCCTTTTAATGCTCATTCTTGGCTGCGGTGACTTCAAGGCGGAAAGCGGCGGCAGCAGGGACCGCGCAGGCGGACCCGCAGGACTCGCAGCCCGGCAGGGATGCTGCCGCTCCGTGGACAGGCGGCTGGACACCGCGAATAAATGTGGTTTATTAGTTATTAAGCCTGGAGCCGGTGGCCGGTTTCCCTTTGTGCTGAACGACAAGCAGCGCTCATAAGGGGCGGAAAGCGGAGTCACTGGCTGGCTCCTTCGGCGGCTCCGGCTTTACTGGGTACCGCGCAAAGTGGAAGTCGGGTACATTTTGAAATTATAAACAGCAGTTTTATATCGATTTTTGAAAATCCACTTCAAGTTACTGTACATCTGGGGATTAATTATTATTTCTTTAAGGGGGATTTTGAGTATGACACGCTTCTTACCGTCTTGTTTCCATTAGACTCTTCATTGTGGAAATAGCCGACCTCCGGTTACCCAAATAAAAACAAACACAGTAATCGTGTAACATTGGTAATGATATTAAAATCACCCATCGCAGACGATGCACTTTATCTCTATTCGCCAGCTAGATATTCTCACATGCTCTTCCGAGGACCTCCATCACGCAGCCAAATGTCTTGCTTGGCCGGATAACTTGTGGGATTTAAGGTTCTCCAGTTTAAATGGACTTTATCTTCCTTCACTTACATTTAGCCCAGACTGCCGTAAACCCGGCAAGTGTTTGTATGGTGACCATATACGGCCCTTTTCCCGGACTTGACCTCTTTTTTTGGTATCGAAATTGCCCGAAATGCCCGTGGGTTTCGCTTTCATTGTTTCATGTTAACATTTGTTTTCTACAGTCAGGTTACTTTCTGTCTGCATATTTGCGTCGCTTTGACGTGGGAGTGGCCGGTACACCGGTGTCACAGTCATTACAGGTGCGACTATACCGGCAACACGGCCAGAAGTCTACAGCCTAATTATACAGCACCCTATTTATAAGAAATAATGTGTTTTATTTTCTTCAAAGCTTCAGTTTTAATCTGAATTTTTATCCTTATATAGTAGCCTGAATATAGCCGGTTTATATGCGTTGTGTGATTTTTATGTTACACTCTAACGGAGTATGGCGAAAGCAAATTAACAAATTCAAAATACACATATTTTGTGTGTTTAAACACATTAAACAAAAACATGGTTACAGAAATATTGTAGCAAATTAAAACAAATAAATAAACAAAGAAATTCTTGCTATATATGCGCCGCAGCCTTCATGTAAAGAATTTTATAAAATGTTGGATAAATAGAGAAAGTTTATTTGTGACTTCAAAGTTTACTTAACATTATTTAACAACAGTATAAAGTTATTTTAATACAAATCAACTCAGGTGAAACAAAACACGACCGTTTTCAGGGCTGCCAACTCTCACCCCTCTGGCGCAACCCTTTCAGGCTCACGCAAAAATTCTTATAGAACATTTGTATTATTCCATTATAAACCAAAAATTATAGCTACATCAAAAGCATTGGGGTAGTTTGCAAAGCCTAAAAACTATTTCCAAGGGAATAAAACTATTGCATGCATGTGCATGTGTGTGCGGACTTGAATAGAAAATCTCACCCCAGCCACATGACCAAGGTTGGCTTTTATTTGACAGCCGCAGTGGATGAATTACCCATAATGCAGTTTAACTCAGTAAAACCCGAGTCGAGTGCGCTTCATTGTCATACCATCCTTATTCAGGTATACGGTTGCATGAAATACTTTTTCCCCAGAACTATAGTGCCACATACAGCAACCGTGACATGGGGAGGGGGAGGGGGGTATTATAATGAATAATTAATGATGCATTGCGAGCCAGATGTAAGGGCGTGGCGACACCTACCGGGAAGGGGCGGGACACGTCCCGCCCCTGTTTCGCCATGTTCTTCTTTAAGTTCTTGCACGTCTTCGTTGTTCAGCTTTCTTTCTTCACCATAGTTGGTTTTGAGTCAGAGTGCAGACTCAGCTTTTGTCCACGACATATTAAACTTGTGCTTCTGCTCCACGCTACTCCGGTTGATGTAAGTTTCTTTCTGGACAACAGCTGGTGTGTGAGTCGGTTCATAGACATTCTTGAAGTCCACAGAGATGATCTCAAACTTAGGACTGACGATGTCTCCGATAGTTGGAGTGAATTCACAAAACTGGTCTTGCCCGTCCTTGGCAGCTTCGATGTTGAGGCGTCCACGGGCAATGAGACTCAGGAATTTACCATTGTCAGCTTTAAACAAAACCTTCTCATCTTTCCTGAAAACTTCAAATTCACAAAATACATCAGAGGGATTCTTAGCTGCCTCAATAAAGTCAAAACCATCTCTGTGAAATCGACTGAGGTATACCCCTCTCAGATCTCTCATACGAACTTTATAGTCCCCAACCTTTTGAGGAACTTGCACCAATTGTCTTTTGAGTCCTTGCAGCACTCAATAGGATATATTCCACTCCGGTGGAACGGGCTCCAGTGCCATTGACATCCATCAGAGCCACTCCCTCTTCTGCCCCAATGAAGGCTTCAAGTGGACCGAAACCAGTGACAACTGCCTGAAACAAAAAATGCACATTTGTACAAAGGCCCTATATATAGGTAATTAAAGTAATAGAGCAGTAACCATTGGTGATCAGTTCCTGTTCTTTTGGAGGGGGGGGGTTTCTCTAGGCAGCAGAAGCACTAATGATGATCGGGGACTGTGAAGACCCCGAACCTGGGGCTTGGTGCCACCGAGGGGGGCATTTGGGGGCCGTTCTCTCCCTCGGTGGTCTGTACACTTGGGGTTTGGAGCGAATGGATCTGTAAGGAGTGGCTGTGACTGATAGCAGGCATTATTAAAGGCCGGCGTTATAAAGAAAAAGGCTTGACCTGATTACTAGCAAACGCATCAGTAATTATAATTTCCACTTTGCTAGCACCTGGAATTAGATAACAACAAACCACAATAACTGCACACCATTCACAGATGGGGTATTTACTTAGAAATCACATTTAAAGTGGATAAGAAAAGAAATGACAGGATGTCAAGCAAAAAACGTATTAAATATTTAAATGTACAAAATGATCAATGAATGAAACATGCATTAGTGAAATATCTAATAACCACACACAGCATTTCTTATGCTTCTGATGCTCATGTGCTGCTGAGGCTGATTGGCTGGATGGATGGAATAAGCAAATGTGGAATATGTAAGATCTAATTGTTAAGGCTGTGGGATTGTTCTCCTTACACCCACCGTGTGACACTGCTGTCACCCTGAGATGCACTTCTGCTATTTTCTACCTTTATGTTTCTCCTACCCCTGGCAATGACTTGATCTGTTTCCCTCCTGATTCCAGGGCTGCTTTCCCATTCTGACAGACATACTCGTCACTCTGGGCTCCTTCACTCAGCTTACCTGCTATGTGTCCACACACAATAAGTCTTTGTTCTATTTTATGCATTTTTAAAATTGTGCTTTGCCATTTGTGTCACACTAAAAATGACTTTGAAATAAATTAAGCAGAAATTACTTTGTTCTTGTGATGTTTCTCATGTCTAGTGGGAGAGGCAGAGTGACCAAGCCCAATTAAACTGAGACTTATTTAGTACTTGGTACAATACTACTTCATCGGTACTTGGTACAGTACTTTCTCTGTACTGGGTGCAGTACTACTTCATCGGTACTTGGTACAGTACTTTCTCGGTACTGGGGTGTCTGCGATAATTTGATTCATTTTGGCTGTTCAGCTGCCCCTCCCTCCTCTTATCTTGGGTGGAACTGGATTAAGTGGTGGCACTATTCCACTGAGATGCGATGTCTGATGGGGTGAGGGGAGGGGGTGGCAGAGATATTCCGATGAAGGATGAGGATTGTGTTAATACCCATCACAGCACCTCAGTGATTAATCTGATGACTGTCCTAAGTCCTGTCTGAGTCATACAGAAATATACACACACACACACACACACACACACCAGCAGCAGGCTTCTCAGACCAGGAGGCCTTGCTGGGCTCATCCTCCACACTCTTTTACCTTCCGTTTACCTGGAATAGATTCTCAGCGGTTGCAATGGCCTCCTTAAGAGCCTGTTTCTCATCACAAACTTGTCTCTTTATTTTCTCTCTCTATATGTTCCAGTTTCCTGTCTTTATTCTTTTAAGCCAGACTTAGTCCTACATTCGGGACAGGGCTAACGGTGCACTGCGTGCAGACAGGGCTAACGGTGCACTGCGTGCAGACAGGGCTAACGGTGCACTGCGTGCAGACAGGGCTAACGGTGCACTGCG